>JASSUY010055718.1:0-253882 GCA_032466535.1 Forpus xanthops
CCGCGACCCCGGCCCCGCTGCCGGCCGCGGAGCCCCCGCCATGACGGTGAGTCGGGACCGGCCCTCGGGGGGATCGGGGGAAGGGGGAGTTTCATCCACCCGGCTGCTGTCCTGCCCCTCGGGTGGGAAGGGGCTGTCAGCCGCCGCTTCCCGGGCAGCGCTGCTCTCCCAGGACACTCCAAGCTGTGGCCGAGGCTCGGTGCCTCCTCGCCTGCCCCATGCAGGGCTCCACTCGGTAGAGTCGCTTAGTTAGCCGCCGGCACCACCCCACCGGCACGGACATCGGTAACACTGCGTGTAAGCAGTGGGTTGGGCTGAGGACTGCCGAGCTCACCGCACCGATGACCGCAGTGGGGTGTGAAATCCGCGTCCCCCCCGGCACGGGGAGCTCCTGCTCCCTGTGGAAACCAGATGTGGTTTTGGGGCCGGGAGCGTCCTTCCCCTGGGGCGAGCCATCGTCGCTGCGGATGTCTTCCACGCCAGGAGGAAGGCTGTTGAGTAGGGTCGTGGAGGTGACAGGCTGGGCCCTGCCCGCTGGCGTTTTGCACGGGAGCGGTGGGAATGAGAGCCTGTTGGCCGTTTGCTTTTGGAGCACACATAGAGCTGCATATGTGCTCCAGCCGGGGAGCAGTTCTGCTTCCACTGAACTGAGCTGTGCAGTTTTGATTTGTTGGCCTAGGGCCTGCGCCTTGTGGAGCGGGTTCCCTTTTTGGAGAAGAGGAGACATTGTGCTTGCTGGAAGGACAAAAGCCCTTTGCACTTTCTCTTGGATGTGAGAGGAAGCGGTGCTCCAGGACCTGAGGTCCTGAGAAGCCTTTGGGAGTGGGAAGAGCGGGAGGCACAGTGGTGGTGATGGTGACCATCCCATCAGTCCCCTTGGACATGGAGCTTTCTCAGCCTGCAGCAGCCTCTCCTCCAGTTCTCCATCCTGGCTCCTCTGTACCACCCAGGAGCCATTCTTTTACTCCCATCCCCTTTCCTTCTTTGGTGTTTACATTCTTGAGATACTTGCAGCCTGTTATCACCTCCCCTGTCGCCCTTCTTCTGTAAAAGCAGGCAGCTGCCTCTCCTTAACCTGCTGTTGTAAGCCAGTCCTTCCAGACAACACCTATGGGTGCTTCTCACCCCTTCCAGTGCCTCTACCTGGCTATCTGCACAGCTGAACATGTGTATAACTGGTGGAAATGGATGCAACCAGGCAAAATTGCTGCTGCCACCTTCCAGGGTGAAGCCTCGCCATCCACAGCCCCGGGCTGCACTGCAGGGCCATGCATCTTGCTGGGGGTGCATCCCGCTGCATCCTTGCATCTCCGGATCTCTCCCAGCAGTTCGGCTTTCCTGGACGTTTCCTCCTCCCACTGCCAGGCCATTTCCTCTGGTTCAGTTTGAAGCCTGTCTTTTCTGCTGATACTTAGAGCTCTTTGTGCTAGAGAAGAAGCTGGATTTGGTTGTGGACAGGGGGAGAAAAGTGGCTTTAAGCACCTTGTGCATCAGCTGATGTCTCATGTTATGGTACCAGCCCTGCTATGACAAGAATAGTTCAAAGCCAATTCCAGAGCGGTGGCTCTGTGTCTGGAGGTGGCAGGGAAAACAGGAGTCCTGTGCAATTCACCCACTTGGGTGGGAGGTGAAGCCTTCTGAGGGGGAGAAGGGAATGGATTTTTTGTACCCAGCACTGCATCAGGGGCAGGGGTTCTGTCAGGACTTCATGCTGTTTTTTTTTATCAACGTACATCGCATTAATGTTCATTTTTTTGGCACCTAATGCTTTGGGATTGTAAATCCTCAGTCAGATGAAACCCAGCTGACCCATACAACAGCCCCAGCAAGGGCTCCTTTCACTCTTTCTCTCCTTATATTGTTATTCCACCTTCACAGAGCCTCCCTAGCTCTCTCCTACCCAGCGCACGTGCATCCCAGGAGAGGGGGGGAGGCTGCGCTTTGACGTTTCGCCTCCTTTCCTTCCCTCCCGCCGCTCCCAGTTTGGAGCCAGAGCTGAAGTCACTGGATTGGAAGGGATAACGGGAAAAAGGGTGGAGCTGCTGCTGCCACGGAGAAAGAATTAACTTTCGGGGCTCTTCTTCAGGGAGGCAGCAGCAGGGCTGGCGGAACGTCCGGGTCCATGAGGATGGGGATGCATGCATCCCCCTTATCACCCAGCCACCAGAAGTGCCTGTCGCCTCATCGGGAGGTGAGGTTTGAGAGCTCCCCATGCCCTTTTCCTCTGGTTTTCTTCCCTTCCCAGGCTCTTGGGGCTGCAGTCGGACACTTCTGGCCTGGCCTGGAGCTGTAGCAGCTGGTGACCCTCTCCTTGGTGGACCTCTCCATGCTTGCTTGAACCAATAGCTGGAGCACTGGGGTGGACCAGTGTGTACTCGACTCGTGCTTTCCCATATCCTTGGGTGTAACCCAAGGGAGATGAAAGCAGGGGAGCAGAGAGCTGGGCATGTAGGCAGCTGCAGCTGGCCACTAGGCTCCTTCAGGGGCAGTGGAGCGGTCATTAGCTTCCTAACCCATCCCTTCTTCCCAGCACAGTCTTGGGTGGTGGTTGATGGCTTCCCTGGGGCTGGCAGGTCTGATGCAGAGGGTTGGGAGGTCCAGCTCTGGCACCGTCTCCTCTCTAGCACCGTCCCTGCCTTGTTTGGCTGCAGAAGAAGGGGCAGATCTGCAGACTGGCGTCTCAGGGAAGCGAGGCGTTGAGCTGAATTATTTGGTGGTGCAACTTCTCCCAAGCCAGCAGAGCTGGGAGGAGGGACCGGCTCGAGCCTGTTTGGCTGAGGGCAAAGCCTGGGAGAGCAGTTCCCCTGAGTCAGCTCTCTGGTGCTCCACCTTGGGAAGGAGATAAACTGGTTGGGATGCCGCACCAGTGGCATGAGGTTAGGAGGAGGCAGGGAAGAGGGGAGAGCTTCTTTCTAGCACGGGGTGATCTGAGTGATATGCTGTTTATTCTCATCTTGGGTAGCTGTGGCAGGGGGCAGGCTATGGGGGGGGGGGGGGGAGAAAGAGCCAGGTAAGAGAGGAGCCCCCAGCACCTTGAAAGGATCAGGTGCTGGCTGTGACTGATTTCATCTCTACCCTGGGGCACATCGTTTAAAGGGAACATGTTTTCACAGCTGTTGAATTGCGTCCTGTACATTTGTGGTGAGAGTTGTTCTGTAGAGAGCTACTCGTGTCTCTTTATAATAGACAATCGGTGGTGAAGTTACCAGAGGAGCATGGCTCTGGGGCATGGATGGTCAGGATTTGGACAAGGTGTGTCTGGTTCTTTGCCTCTGACTCCAAGGCAGGCCCCATTGCTGGAGGTGGAGCACTCCCTCCTGCCCACTCTCCTTGTCCCTGCCTCCCCCACTCTGAACAAATACCTCTGGGGCACCTTGTGGAAACCTCCCTGCTGCATATTTTCCTTTAATTTTTTTTTAAACCTCTTTCCTTATCTCCTGTTTCCTCTTACGGGAATGACTGCCTGCTGCTGAGAGCTAAATCCAGTTCTCCTTCACTGCCGGGCCCTACACCCCCATGAGTTTCCTAAAAGTGATGCCAGGCTGTTCCCGCAGTTGTTTGCCACTGGGGACTTACCTTCAACCCGCTGGCATGAAAAGCCTTTTTGTGGGTCAGTCTGTGACAGTCACCCTCTGTCTTTGTGTTTCTTTTCCAGCCGGATCTCCTAAATTTTAAGAAGGGATGGATGTCCATCCTGGACGAGCCAGGAGAGGTAAGCCCAAGGCAGGAGTCTGCCTCTTCCCTCAGTCTCTGCTGGTAGAGATTCCCCAGTGAGCAGCCAATTTCCTTCCTCCTTCACTCACTGAGGTTGCTCCTGCTGGGAAGGGCAGCAGGAAGCCTTTGGTGGGAGTGCTTTGCTCTGTGTGTGGGCACAGAGGTTCACAGAGAGCCGATCTCCCAGCTGAGGGGCACAAGGGGGGAGCTGGAAGGGACATGGAGGAGGGGGAAGAGAAGGCTAAGAGGTCACAGCACAGAGTGTCCCTCCCTGTTCCTACACTTCCCCTGGTAACTGCCTATCCGTTTCCCTCCTGTCTTTTCCCTTCCCTCTCCCTGCCTGACCTGCCTGCAGTGGAAGAAACATTGGTTCGTGCTGACTGACTCGAGCCTGAGGTATTACCGGGACTCAAACGCAGAGGAGGTAAGCACAGACAGCCTTTCCCCAGCCCTCTCTTCCTTCCCAACTAGCAGGGACAGGATCACAGCCCTGGAGAAGCAGCAGCATTATGTCACCCTGAAAGGTGCCAGAGGTGGCGAGCTGCGCTTTGCCAAGGGGTGACAAGATGGGTATTTGAAGGCAGCCGGTGAAGCCAAGGGGCTGTCAGTGGTGGGAGGTGAGAAGGGCTGGTCCTGTGGCTGAGCATTTCTGATGCTCTTCATTGTATCTGTGGCTGTGGGGAGCTGAATGTGTCTCTCAGGGAGGTGTGGGGTGAAGGCAGAGGGTTCCAGGCAGGTGGTGGGGTTTCCCAAGCTGGGTTTGCACTGATGTCCCAGCTGTTGGTTGTGCTTGCAGGCTGATGACCTCGATGGAGAAATCGACCTCCGTTCCTGCACGGACGTGACAGAGTTTGCGGTGCAGCGCAACTACGGCTTCCAGATACACGTGAGTGTCTGGCACTGTATGGATGAGGTGGCACCAAGGTACGCAGGGTGGGAGTGTGTGCTCCCTCCCTGTTCTCAGAGGCAAACCGTGCAAACCTTTTGCCAGAACAGGAGCCTGGCAATGTGGGTGACAGTGCTCAGGGACTGGAGTGCTGCCTGCCTGCAGAGGGAGGAGGAGAAGGAGGCAGTGGCTTTACAGGGCTGGCTGAAGGCTCTGCTGGAGGTGGCCTGGGAGCTAGGCTAAACGCCCTGTGTTGTTTACTTGACCCATTGGCCAAGGCAGCTTCTGCAGAGCCGTGGGGAGGGAGTGGTGAGCACTGCAGATCTTGGAGTAGCTGTCTGACCGTACTCAGAGTAACAGTCTGTACCCTGGATCCAGCCCCAGGACAATCCTGTCCTTGGTTACTTGCTGTAGCAGCAGGAGGTGGCCGCTAAGGCAGCACAAAAATGGTACTTCTGTGAGTGTGCAGGGCTGGGTATTTCCCTGTGGCCTGCTGCTGTACCCCTCCACCTGACCCTTACAGACTTGGGTGGCCTCTCTAACACTGTCCACACCTGCAGGAGTGGGTACCTGAGGGTCTCAGGGAGTGAGTAGCAGCTGCATGCTGACAGGGCCTCCATCGCCTCCCTTTTGCAGACGAAGGATGCTGTCTTCACCCTGTCGGCAATGACCTCAGGCATCCGGCGCAACTGGATCGAGGCCCTGAGGAAGAATGTGCGCCCAGTCAGTACTCCAGATGTCACCAAGTAAGACCTGCCCCGTGCTGCTTCTCTTCCCCCTCTTGCTGCCCCTCTCCCCTGGCAGGCAGGGACTAGGAAGGTCCCTCTGGAAACCTGTCCGCTCTCAGATCAGCCCTGCTCTCCACTCCTGAACGTGGCTGGGACACATCCGCCTGATGGCTCCTGCTGTTGCACCTGCTTTTGCCATTTCCCTGAGGGTTGTTTTGCTGCTGGGTCACCTCCACACTTGGGGTGGGGTTTTGGCAGGATCTCCACCAGCATCCTTTCCCGTGTGGTACCTCTCCTTCACTGGCTGCTGCTCTGGTTTCAGGCTCTCTGACTGCGATAAGGAGAACTTCCGTAACTGTGTCCCCCAGAAGGGCTTGCTCCGGATGGAGGAGCAGCAGCGACTGGGCTCTAGCTCCGAGGGGAACTCAAAGGGCAGCCACTGGAAGGCCGATGGGCAGCACCATGCCTTTGACTATGTGGAGCTGTCTCCCTTGCCACAGGACCCCGGGAATCAGGGGTCCCCGCAGAGGACGAGAGGGAGCTTGAGGGTCTCTGACCGAGCTCCGAAGCACGAGGAGCTGGAGCGGGATCTGGCTGTCCGTTCGGAGGAGAGGCGGAAATGGTTTGAGGCCCCCGATGTCAGGGTCCCAAACAGCGATGGGCCAGGTGGAGACTCTTCCCGCAAGGTGGGGGAGCTAGACCTCCCCACTCCCCCACTTTCGGAGGACCAGCGGATCCGACTGAATGAGGAGATAGAGAAGAAGTGGCTGGAGCTGGAACGCCTGCCCTTGAAGGACTCACAGCGGGTGCCCTTGACAGCACTGCTGAACCAGAGCAAAGGAAGCCATGGAGACGCCAACGAGGCACTGAAAAAGGAGGTAAAAGTATCCGTCTTTGAAACTGGGATTCTTATGGGTCCTTAGTGTGGTCTCTGGCAGCTGGAGGCTCTGCAGAAGGGCAAGGCAAAGGTGCAGGGAGATGTTTATTCTTCCTGGCTACATTTGCCACCCTGCGAGTGCATGGGAGATTTTGCAACCAGGTAATGTGGGACTGGAAACCTGCTCTTGCATGCCTGTAGAGGTTCCCCAGGCAGTGTTTTGGTCTAGGAAGTTAGTTGGTGGCACTGCTTGTGTGGAGGCTGTCTTTCCTGAGGGTACATCTGCAGCCTGTCTTCTCTGCCTGTTCTCAAGCCTGCAAGTACTATGAAGGGAGACATGAGCTTGTCTGGCATCCCAGCTACACAAGTAGCAGTGTTTTCCTTCAGCACAGATCCACCTCTGGAAGTTGGGATGTCCCCTCTCCTCTTTGTTAGTGCTTACCAGGCTGGGGCTGGCTTTCCCAGTTTGGTCCCTTACCAGGCTGTCCTTCCTGAGTGAAGCAGGCATCTCCATTAGCCATGTATGGTCCTCCCCGTCCCTCAGCCAAGGGTTTGGATGCAGCATGTTGGTTGGGCCATGGCTGAGCGTCTTTCTTCACTCCTTGGTGCACAGATCCAGTCACTGCGTGCACAGCTGGAATCCTGCCGGGCCCGGAATGAGAGCCTTCGGGAGGCAGCAAAATCCCAGGGAGAAGGCCATGTGCCCCGGGGGTACATCTCACAGGTGAGCAGGGCACTGCACACAGGACCCTGGGGCTGCTGCCAGTCCCAAACTGGGAAATGCTGACACTCAGCTCATTGCTGAACAGGTATTGATAATCATTGGTTGCCATGGTGATCCTAACTGGGCCTACTTGTAATCAATGTTAATTACATAAAGGCTGCTGTGTATTGCCTGGCCTTAAAGGGACAGTATGAATAGGGAGGAGAAGAGTTAGTAGGGAGTTACAGGGTCTAGATGTAAGGAAGAAGTTCTTTACTATGAGGGTGGTAAGGCAGTAGAGCAGGCTGCCCAAAGAAGTTGGGTATGCTCCATCTCTGGCAGTGTTCAAGGCCAGACTGGACAGAGCCTTCAGTGGCATGGTCCAATGTGAGGGGTCCCTGCCCATGGGAATTAGATGATCTTAAGGTCCTTTCTATTCTTAACCATTCTGTGATTCTATGATCTGCACCCTGCATTATGCATGGGTAGGATGCTCCCCTGGGTGGGGAGGCTGAGCTGCCCCCTGCTCAGGACTGGGTCATCAACTTTCTTCCAAGCCACCTGCCTGTTTGCAGCTTCCCACACGTGTTTCTTGCTATCAAGGGTTTCCAAATCCCTTGTTAAAAGCACCCTGTCAGGCCCTTGGGAGCTCCCATCCTTGCCTGAGCCCTGAAGGTCACTTTGACAGCACAGCCTGTTGGATTGCTGGGACAGCACATGGGAAAGCCTGCAAAGCAGAGTTTACTCACGCTTCAGCCTCTCATTTCCCTTTGTTTGTTTATTGCCTCCTCTCTGGGCTCATCCAAAGCAAACAGGGTCACATCCCGAAGGGTTTCCTGTGGGGAGGCTGCCGTTCCACTATGCTGTGGCGATTTCAGGATGTGCCCTACGTGTTGAAAGCTACTAGGGGGTGGAAGGAAATTTGGGCTGGTGAAGCCTTTTTGAGTGCGTTGGCTGTACGTAGACCACCACAGGTCCCATGGTGCCCAGCCCAGCCATTTACCACTGGCTCTGTCATCTTGATTTAGTATGTACAGCTCGCAGGCCTCTTTATGGTCAAAAAAGGTCAAAAGCAGTGGGGAGGAATTCCACCTTATCTCCCTAATAACTTGGCTTAAAAGGCCCGCTTTTCACATCTGAGGCCAAACTTGGCCTTTCCCCAAAGGGCTTGTTCTCCCTTAGTCTGCCGAGGTTTGCAGCCCGTCTGAGGACAAATAACCAAATTGATCCCTTGCCTTTTTGCTCTCCTTTGACTGATATGTGAAGCTTCCCAGCTTCCCTTGCTTCAGTAAGGAAGAATAGCCAGCAAGGACTTGTGTTCCCTCACTGTGTCACAGCACCCTTTATATCAGCTTTTGCCTTAGTACTGGGGGAAGGAATGGGATGGCAAGGGGCTGTTGGGGAGACAATGGCTTCCTGGGTCTCTGCTGCTGTCTTTAAGAGTCCCTGGCTTTTAAAAATAATACTGTGGCATAGTTTTATGGTGAACAAATCCTTCCTGTGTGGCTTGAGGCAGTGCTGCCAGTCTGAAGGGAGAGCAGGGGCACAGCTCTGAAGTGGGAACCACTTTGTTTTGCTAACACCAGTTAACCACAGTGCTCAGCCCTGAAAGAATATGAGACATCCCTGGTCTCAGAGGCCATCAGAAAGGAGATCGAGCTGTGTGAGGAGGATCCCTAACCATTAGGCTTTGGGGAGGGCTCTTTGGCAGCCTCTGCCTGGCCGCAGGGCAGTGCTGGGTGTCACTTTTCAGAAGAGGCTCAATTTTCATTGATTCTGAGGGATACTGATTCATTTGAAAGGCAGATATTGAGGTGCAGTTCCTACTTTGGTGTTCTCCAGCCAGGCAGTGACTGGTGTGTCAGGCATGTTATTCCCAGCTCTTGTCCCAAGAGGGATGCTCCTGCTTGCTGCTATGAGCAAGAGGAGCATTTCTTCCCCTGCATACCTCAGCCCAGCCAGGTGCTGGCCCTGGCCCCATCCCTTCCTCCTGGTTCCTCACCCCTCCTTTCCCTGGCACGGCAGGAGGCCTGCGAGCGCAGCCTGGCTGCAATGGAGTCATCCCACCAACAAGTGATGGAGGAGCTCCAGCGGCACCACCAGCGGGAGCTGGAGCGGCTGCGGCAGGAGAAGGAGCGGCTCCTGGCAGAGGAGGCAGCGGCAACAGCAGCAGGTAAGAGCAAACACCAAGCTGTGCCCTCACTGCTCCCAAATTTCTCTTGCCAGTCTCAGTCATCTGGAGCCACACAGATGACCCTGCTGATATGAGGCTGATGCTCCTTGGAGCGTTGAGCGTGATGCTTCTCGGACCTATGCTGTGTGTGGGGACTGTTTGGGCTGGGGCAGGGACAATGGGATGGTAAAGATCCTCTGGGAAATGAGGCCTTGCCTCTATGGCTGGGTTGGAGGGAGCCAGCAGCTTCTTGTAGGTATGTGGAGGTGGCATGGACCTCCCACGTTTCCCTGTGTTAGTCTCCTTGGCAGCATTTGGTTATTGGGATGATCGTGAGGGCAGAAGGGAAGGTGGGGGAACCTGCAAAGACAGATCTGAGAGCCTGTGGTAGCAAGAGCTCCATCAGTTCCCTGGTGTGGTTTCCCTGAATGTGCTGCAGCTGGCACAGCCTGACCCCCCATCGCTATTGTCCCCCTCTGCAGCCATTGAGGCACTGAAGAAGGCTCACCGGGAGGAGATGAACAAGGAGCTGTGCAGGACACGAAGCTTCCAGCAGTGCAGCTCAGTCTCAGATGCCCTCCAGAAGCAGCACCAGTAAGAAACCATCTCTCCCACTCCTCTTGCCTAATGCTGCCACCCTGTGCCAGTGTCACCTCACCTGATCTGCATCCATAGCCACCAGCTCCCTCCACGGGGATGGTGGGTGCCCAGCAGTGACTGCCAGGGCTGCTGGAGCTGTAGGACAGGGAGATTTATCCCCTGCTTGGCTATTTTCCCTACAGCACCTGTTTTCCCTATGCCTTATTCCCTCTATTTTCTTTGTGGGAAGCTCCTCCATTTCTTCTAGAAGCACTGCACTTGTGCGTGGGAGGTTGGTAACTGGTCCACAGGGATCCTTATTTCGTGCCAATGACTGATGTGGGCAGAGGCTGCCCATGGCAAGGGGAAGGCGGTGCTGGTGGCTGGGAGCTGGTGAGGGTTGTTACGTGCAGTGGTGAACCAGTGCCTCTTTGGCAGGCTGGATGTGGAATCCCTGAAGCGGGAGCTGCAGGTGCTCT
Organism: Forpus xanthops; assembly: GCA_032466535.1. NCBI lineage: Eukaryota > Metazoa > Chordata > Aves > Psittaciformes > Psittacidae > Forpus > Forpus xanthops. The sequence continues at coordinate 10,140 of JASSUY010055718.1, forward strand.
CTGAGCAGTATTCCCAAAAGTGCCTGGAAATCGGGGAGCTCACACAGAAGGCAGAGGAACGGGAGCAGACGCTGCAGCACTGTCAGCAGGAGGGGAAGGAGCTCCTCCGGAAAAACCAGGCAAGAGAAAGGCTTTCCCTGCCCGCAGTGACCATAGAGCGCATTCCTCCCTTGCACAGCACAGCCCCTCTGTTAAAACACCCCAATTTGTTCGTATTTCTTCCCTTCTGAGATGTTATCACCAGAAAGCGAAAGAAGTACTAAGAGTAAGAGGCTATAGATGGACTTAACTGGGGTGTTAAATACGGGGAGTGAATTCTGCTGGTTGTAGATGCCACCATCACCTGTGGGCAAGGGGTTACAAGGACATCTCCAAGCTCTGGTAGGGCTGGTATGTGAAGGTGGAGGGATGAGGACAGCAGAGGGGCCTGTACCATTGATGTCTCTTGGTTGTGCCTGCAGGAGCTGCAGACCCGCCTCTCGGATGAGATCGGAAAGCTGCGAAGCTTCATTTCCTCACGGAACTCTGGGGACCGCTCTGCCAACAACAACGAGCGGAGCTCCTGCGAGCTGGAGGTACAGGGCCTCCCCAGGTGCCCCAGTAGCTCCATCCCCACCCCGTGGCAGGGGTCTCCTCCTTGCAGTGGTTTTAGCTTTAGCTTTAGGAGTGGGTGGGATGGGGGTGCCGGATGGAGCAGGGGCCAGTGCAGGAAGCAGGTACGCAAGCTTCCCCTCCTCTGCTCTCTGGGGCTGCTCACACCGTTTCCTGCCCCAGCCCTCCTGGCCCTTCCTTCCTTTACCACTGCTGCCCTTGCGCCGGAGCCTTTCTGAGGCATTGGCTCTTGAGTCACTTCAGGTTCTTCTTGCCTCTGCTCAACCCAGGTGCTGCTGCGTGTGAAGGAGAATGAGCTCCAGTACCTAAAGAAAGAGGTGCAGTGCCTGCGGGAGGAGCTGCAGATGATGCAGAAGGTTAGTGTTTTCTGGGAGCCACTGGGAAAGCAGCAGGAGTGGGGGGAGAGGGGAGCACTGGGGCTGCATCTTAGCAGGATTCAGCTGGGTTTGATGGGGTGCTCAGGCCAGATCCTCTGTGCTCATCCCTGCTCGCTCCTGAGCACAGAGCAGCCACATGCTCCAAATAGCGCAGGCTGGTAAGTGACTTAATGTTCTACAAGAGAAATGTCACTGTGACTTTACTACTGTTTTCCCCAGATGTGTGTACATATAAGCATGAACAAGCCAAGATCCCTTCTTTCCCAGGTGAAGCCTGCCCAACACTTCTCTTCCCCTAGTTGTCCCTTTGCTGAGTGGATGAATTTCCTTGGGCACCACTGCTGGGTGTGCTGCTCCCTCCACTGGCAGCAGCTCCTTCAGAGGCATTTTCAAGACCAGAGAACCTGAAAGAGGCCTTGAGATTCAGTGGTGCTCCTGTAGCTCATAACTTTCTCACTTAAGCATTTTGCCATATGAATGGCTGGGACCAGCCCTTTCAGCAGCCTGCATCTCTAGTGGGGTTTATTTTTCCCATATGGCTTGCCCAAACACACACAAGCCATACTAAAACCCACATCACCTCAGCCTGATCCTGCAGATCTCCACAGCTGAGGGACCAGTGATTCTGCCCTTCTCCCTGGCCCAGGATTTGGGAAGTGCTATCTCCATGCTCTTCTGAATGGTTTCTGCTTGGCGCAGATTGGTCTGGGCTTCAAACCCATCACCTCACCTGCTGGCCTTTCTCATGCTGGGTCTGCCTTGCTGTCCCATCCCTAATATCAGCCCTAAAACCTGCTGCACCCTCTCTGTCCCCTGTCAGGATAAGAGATTTGCCTCAGGGAAATACCAAGATGTCTATGCAGAGCTGAATCACATCAAGGTGCGCTCGGAGCGAGAGATTGAGCAGCTGAAGGAGCACTTGCGCCTGGCCATGGCGGCTCTGCAAGAGAAGGAGTCGCTGCGCAATAGCATCGGCGAGTAACGGTGAGCGATGGGGATGCAGTGACATCCCCTGTGACTTCAAGCCACTGTGATGGGGATGGAAACTGCCAGTTCCTCCTATCCTACTCAATGCTCAGCCTTCAGGCTTAAACTTCTTCTCTGCTCCTTGCATCCTCTCGTCCCATCCCTCCTGTTGTCCCTCACATTCTCCCAGGGTCGCCAAGCCCCCTTCTCACCATGCTGCTCTTGATGCTCCTGCAGCCAGCACCAACATGGTAGGAGATGGGAGCCATCCACATGCTGGTCTTTGCCCTGTAGCTTGGGTGACACCATGGGGAGGGTTGTGTGCTGCCTACATAGGAGATGTGTCTGCTGCCTTTGTCTTTGAAGTGGTTTCCCTATCACAGCATGGAAATTTGAGGTCTGCATCAAAGCAGCCATGACTTAGACTCAGTCCTTCTCCCACACTCACCTGCAGGCATCCCTGCTGCATGAATGAAGGGATGAAGGGAAACAGTGTGACAGAATGAGGACATTCTGTTGTCCAGAGTGCTTCTGCTTCTTGCTCCAATGCTGTGGCCATCGGGACTTGTGTCACCCAGCTGTTTGCTGAGATGAATGGATCTGTAGCAGGGCACCAGACAGAGCAGAAGGGGCAGCATTTCTGTGCTCGATGGAGCCTTTCTAAACCATTTCTGCTTTTCTTTCTCTCCAGGTCTGCTCTTCATTTGTTTATCTGTTCTTGTTTTATATTTGCTCCATTTCTCACTTGTGGGGAGGGGGAGGTTGAATCCCATCCGTTATTGCCTTGGCGAGGAATCCTACACACCCCAACCTCCTCACTCCCCTCCCAAAGCTTTAACGATGAACGCCTTTTGCCTGCGTACCCGAGCACATTGTTTGGACTGGCTCCTTAATGCACCTTCTTCAGGATTTTATATGTGAAAATTATATTTTATGGAGGACTTTTCCCTCCCAGGAAGTAGGAGAAGAGGAAGGGGGAAAACTTTTACTGCATCACCAGCATTTTCTAACCTGAGAAGGAGAATCTGGTTGTCGCCCCTTCCCCAGCCCTTGGCTATACAGCTACCTTTGGCACATGCTCCCTCTCTTCCGAATGTCTCCACGGTCTCCAGGGGATATATGGCTAGGACCACACTCCCCCCCTGTGCCACCCCAGAGACCTTTGGAGAAGACCTGCAAGCCATAGGAGGGAGCCTCTGGGGCAGTCTGCCATGGATGTGCTTGCCAGGGACTTTGGAAAGAGGAGACCTTGGCAAGAGTCCGCATGATCGAGCTCTCTCCGTGCCTGCCCTTTGGCTCCTTTGAGAACCCGAACTGGCTGGAGCCCAGAGACACGGGGCTTCTCCTGTGTGGGGAAGAGGAGCTGTGAGGCTGCTGCTGCACCCGCCAGAGCCAACCCCCCCTCAAGGTGGCAGCTGCTGCTGCTCTGCTGCGCCCTTCAACTTTTAACTTAATAAAATCTTCCCCTTTTGCTGAGAAGAATGTGTTCCTCCAGGGAAAGGCTTCCCAAGCGGCCCTGATCTCCCATGGTGGTGGTGGTGGGTTGTTTCTCCAGGTTTCGGTGTGGTTTTGGGACAGCCTGACCTGTCACTTCCCACCCTCTGGATGTGGGGAGGGAGAGTCCTGCAGTGCTGTTAGCCAGCTGTTTGCTTCACCTCTGGATTTGGGGGAAATAATCTGATTCACCCCACCGCTAAGAAAATCCCACTTGGACCCTCTGCCTCACAGAGTCTGGGCTGCATCAGTAAATGCAGTAACGATGAGGGCAGATGTCACTGCAAGCTACGGGCAGGGTAAACAGTATGTATAATCCTGAGGGACATCAGAGGGATCTCAGATGCTTTCCTCCTAACAGTTTTGGGTGAAGCACATTGCTTTTTTGTCAGGATGGAGGACCTGGGGGTTACTGTTCCTCATTCGGCCCCATTCCAATGTAAACGTGAGCTGTTGCTCTGCATAGAGGCTGTTGGCAGTTACAGAAGAGCCTTAACTGCAGGCTCATGCCATGGCTGGAGGTGACATCTGAAGAAGTGAAGATAGTCAAGGAGGACCCTTGGATGTGATGGATACGTCATCTGGAAGGCTGGAGTACTGTGAGATGTGGGAAGGAGAGCAGGGTGTAAGGACACTATGGCAGCGCAATGAGAAGAGTTAGGGCAGCAGTGTGTGACAATCTCATCATGCACTGGTGGCCCCTGGTGCAGGGGGTGCAGGCAGATAGAGACCCACTTATCCATGGGCATGGCTGCAGTGACTGCTTTCCCTATATAAGGCAAGCTGCATCATAAGTGGTAAAACTGGGTCGCAGACTTTAGTCACATGCATGAGGCCCTTGAGCAACCTGGTGGATGGTGCAAGAGGTGAGGCACCGAGCTCAGCAGGCAGATCCCCATTGCACCCATGCAGAGCCAGGGCTTGGTCTTGCTGGTGCTTGGCCTCCTGCCTGGAAACCTGCTTGCTCCTACACTGCCCAAGGTCCAGACTTTTCCCCCTGCTCCCTAGCAGGACATGGCTGTTGCCATGGGATGGTGTGAACATTCAACACACCAGGAGCTGAAATGGGAAGGAAGGCATGAAGTGATAGAGCAGCTCAGGGCGAATGCTTCCAGGCTGCAGGGCTTGACCTCCCCATGGGGGATTAGTGGGGAGCAAGAAGGAAATGAAGCAGGATACAGGCACAGGGTTGCAGGCTGTGGTGTTTGTGCATCAGTTTTAGAACAAACAAATGCTGACACTACACTTTGAGTGGTCAAATCTGCTCCTGCGGGGGGGGGTGGGGGGGGGTGTGAAACATGGGGCAGTGAGGGTGAGCATGGGGTGAATGCAGACTGCTGCTGTGCGCAATTCTCAGCACGCTGCTCGCCAGCTCCTTCCCCGAATGCTTCCCTATCTTGTGTTTGTTTGGGGTGGTTTGTTTGGGTGGTGTTTGTTGGGTTTTTTTTACCCTTCCTGAGCAGGGGCTGCTAACCCCGATAAATGAGTCTCATCAGCATAGATGAAATGTGCAGGCATCTGACATGTGTCCGAGATGAGCAGATCAGCCCCAGCTGGCTAGGAGCATCCCATCATCCCGGGGTGGTGATGGTCCAGCACCTCCCAAACTGGCGCGGTGCTAATCGGGCAGCCCAGGCCTCGCCTGTGTCGGGGTGATACAGTCATCCCGTTGTCTCTGCATCGTTATCTCCTGGGTGCAGGGGAACTGGGTGTGGGGAGTGTGGCAGGGAGGCAGATGACTGCGTTGCCCGTGTGATGGACAGCAGAGCCCAAGAAAGTATCCCAAAGTGATGCCTTTACCCCATCAACCTGCTCACAGACATGTGGATGCGAGAAATGTCCCTCTGGCAAAGAGGAACCCCACACCTCTACAGCACCCTGGTTTGCATGAGAGCCAGCATCCCTATTCGCATGAGGAGTTTGCCTTTTAGAACAGCTCATAAATCTGTCAAAACAGTAGTGATCGGTCTGGCAGCCAGAGGCAATGCCCTTTCGCCATTCGTTCGTATAGAATCACAGACTGGTTTGAGTTGGAAAGGACCAATTCCATTCCCCAAGGTCAGGGATGCCTCACACTAAAACATGTCACCCCAGGGCTCTGTCTAACCCAGCCATGGTTAAGGCCAGTTCTGCTGTTTGTGATGTACGGGTCTGAGTGGCTTCATGCTGGGCTGACTATGCTGCATTGCACACTGGGGGCTCAGGGCTGAAGCTCTGGTGAGTACATTGGAAAATCAGCAAATTACCCTGTTTTGCCACCAAAAAAGGCACTGAAGCTTGAACCTGAGTTTCAGCAAGGGCAAGTAATAGTGCAGGGGATTTTGAGCCTCTTTGGAAGCGGAAAGCAGGTAAAATCAAATGTCAGAAGTGCCCTAGGGCACTCTAATATCGGTGAGTATCTGTCCTGCTCCTACAAGGGGATCTATAGCACATCCATGGTGTGGCCATTTAAGATGAAATCCACAGCTGGAAGTGCATAAATCCCCATGGGGTCTGGCTGAACACAGTGTGGGGAGGGTGGAGGTGAATGGGATTATGGAGAAGATTCATCTGCTGAGCTCTATCCTCTGGTTTGTCAGAGAAGCAGGACTTCCCCAATCCCTGCTAACTAATGCCAGAAACAGGAGGTACAGGAGGCTTGGAACTGTTATGTAGCTGTCCTCAAGGAGAAAAGGGGATTCAGGGGGTAATGCACCCCACATTATGCATGGTGGCTGGTTCCTGTGGCCAAAAATGAAGGCATGAACCCAAGCCAGGTGTGGCAGCATGGGTGGTCTATAGGAATACTGTTCCCTTCCAGATGAGCCCTTTCCATGCTGCCTCGGCCTCACTTCCCAGAGGCAGCAGGACTTGCATTGCCCTGCAACCATCTGCATCCCATCTTCAGCACCGGCATCCCACCAGGAGCCAGAAAACCTCTCTTGATCCTGCCCAGCTCATGTTAAGGGTGCATCAGTAAAATAGAGCAGGGTTCCAGGGGTGCTTTCCAATATTAAGTGGATTCCCCCCCATGTACAAGGCCAGCAGCAGTCTAATGAGCTGTGGCCAATGTACCTTCTCTCCAAGTTGCTTCGTAGCATGGGATCTTCCCTCTATTTTGACTGGGCAAAAATTAGGGATGGAAGTATTGGAAAGGGTCTGGGTAAAAGGGATGAAAGGGATATCCCTATTTTGACTGGGCAAGTTCTAGAGATGGAAGTGTTGGAAATGATCTGGATAAAAGGGATGAAAGGGGTCTTCTCCCTGTTTGGACTGGGCAAATAGTAGGAATGGAAGTGTTGGAGAGGATCTGGATGAAAGGGATGGAAGGGACTTTCTCCCTATTTTGACTGGGCAAATACTAGGGATGGAAACATTGGAAAGGGTCTGGATGAAAGGGTTGGAAAGGTTGTACCTTCCCCATGTACAGAGAGAGAGGGTGTTTGCCCGCCGGCAGCGGCACCCACTGGAGGAGGCTGAGCAGCCCTGTTGGGCTGCAGGAGGTGCCCAGGTGATGGGCTGAGATTAGACCCTTAATTTTCAGCTGGCTAAAATTAGGTAAAGCACATGCCCTCCTCCCTCCCTGCCTGCCCCCCTCCCTTTGCCTCCCCATCACTGTGCTGCCCTGATAATGGTATTGAAGGCTGGAGGCTCCGTGGTCAGCCCACGGCACTGTGCCAACCCCAGGGGCTCCGGGACGATGTTACCCCCCCTCGTTGTCTACCCTCAGAGCCCGTCTTGTGGCGGTTGAAAACTTGGATGCAAATAAAAGCAGATGGTGCCTTATCTGCGTGCTCCTGGTTTGCCTACATGCAGGCAGCCAGCAATGGCCGTTTATTCCCGACTAGGAAAAACAAGAGGTCCTTCAGCCGATCAAAGTGTTGTACAGGAGCCAACAGAGCTTGTGCCTATATGGGGTGCAAAGTGATATATTCGTTATGTTTTAAGCATGAAAAAACAACCGGGGGTATGTGGGAAGGTGGTTATTCCTCCCTGCAATTAGAAGCTCTTTGCTCTTAATAAACTCAAGTAGTTTGCAAGTGCTGTGAATCTTTCCTACTCTCCAAATGAAGAGGAGCACATGAAAGAGCAGCACCAGGGAGGGAAGCACAAGAGGATGCCCTGACAGCCCTTCCACCGGTGGGACAGCATCAGGGGACCTAGTGCCTCCTTCTGGGACAGGATCATGTTGCACCCTGCTATAGCACCTCTATATGTTAGGGAGAGCTCATCAAATTACTTCTATTTCTATTTCCTAGTATTTCTACTTATACTATTTCTATTACTTCTATTTAGTATCACAGAGTCACAGACTTGGGTTGGGTTGGAAAGGACCTTAAAGCTCATTCAGTTCCAACCCCCTGCCACAGGCAGGGACACATTCCACTAGACCAGATTGCTCCAAGCCCTCGTGTCCAACCTGGCCTTGAACACTGCCATGGATGGGGCAGCCACAGCTTCTCTGGGCACCATGTGCCAGCACCTCACCACCAAATTTATCTTTCTACATTTACATTTGTTTGTATTTCTATGTCTGCATCTATTTCTATGTGTACTTCTGCATGTCCCTGGCCAGCGGTTGGCATTCTCTGGGCCATACAGGGTGCATCAAAGCTACAGCCAGGTGCTTGTGTATTTTACCATGTTGTTTCAGCAGTGGGAAGTTTGGAGGTGCTGGAGTTCACTGCAAGCACCACACAGTGTGTTGGTGGGCACAAGGTGTCTGCACCCTCGTATTCTTAATAAGTAAGGGAGAAAACATGATCTCAAGTCATACAGGTGTGATGCTTGTAGCAGCTACATTTAGTCTCCCAGGAACAGCCAACCACTCAGGCAGCTGAGTAAGGATGCCTGACTGTCACTGGCATCTGCCCCCTTTTGAGGAGTTGTGCTTGTCCCCCCCCCCCCCCAAAAAAAGGGGACAGCCTGTTATTTGGGACCTCTGACATGCACATGCGAGGGCTGAGCAGGTGTCCCCAAAGCACCTGGTGGGGGACAAAGAGAGCAGAGGCACTCGGCATTGGATTACTGCTCCTGAGCCTATTTTGAGCCCAGTGCTCCCCCTTTTTCCCTTGGTGTCCCCTCTAGAGTACCTCCTTGTCTCCTGATGCCCTCCCCAGCATCTCTCCCTGTCCTCTGCTGTTTCGCCTTGTGTTGCTCCTTCTGTCCTCCCCAAATATCCCCTCCAACCCTCAGCATCTCCTTTAAGTTTCCCTCAACATCTTGATGCTGCCCCAAGTGTCCCTGCTATGTCCCTCCCTATCTTTCCAGTGTCCCCATTGTCCCTCATTGTCCCTACCCAGTGTACCCCTAAATACTCTTCCTTGCCACTGCCCAGTGTTCCCCCGAACACTCTTCCTTGTTGCTACTCAGTGTCACTCCAAGTTCCCTTCCTCGTCCCCCAGTGTCCCTCCTTGTCCCCACTCAATGTCCCCTGAGATGCTCTTCCTTGTCCCGCAGCGTCCCCCATGTCCCTCTCCATCTCCAGCGTTCATCCCTGTCCCATCCCTTCGGCTCGGGTCGGGGACACCCTGGGACACGGGTGGCGGGGGTGGGCGGGCAGGTCGCGAGTGGCGCGCGCGGGGGGGCAGTCCTCCCGGCGGTCCGCACCGCGCCTTTAAAAGGGCGACCGGATCGTGCGCGGCCGCAGAGGCGGCGGCGACGGCAGCACCGGGAGCGGCACCGGGTCTGCTGCGGTTGTCACCCACCGCTCCTCCGCCAGCCAATCCCCGCCCAGGGGCGGGGGTGCCGGCAGGGCGGGACAGGACGAACCTTCCCGCCGAGAAGGGCATCGCCGGGTATCACGAAGCGCTGACCATGTCGGACAGCCCCATCCCACTCCCGGCTCCGGCCCCCAAGCCCAAGCGGGCCAGGGCGGCGCGGCGGCCGGCGGCTCATCCGACATACTCGGACATGATCGCGGCTGCCATCCGCGCCGAGAAGAGCCGTGGCGGGTCGTCGCGGCAGTCCATCCAGAAGTACGTGAAGAGCCACTACAAGGTGGGCCAGAACGCCGATGCCCAGATCAGGCTTGCCATCCGACGCCTCGTCACCACCGGTGTCCTCAAGCAGACCAAAGGTGTTGGCGCCTCCGGCTCTTTCCGCCTGGCCAAGGGCAGCAAGGCGAAGAGGTCCCCATCTAGGAAGAGGAAGAAGGCGGCCAGGAGATCCACGTCGCCCCGCAAAGCGGCTCGGCGCAGGAGAAGCAAGTCTCCAGCAAAGAAGCCCAAGTCTGCTGCCAAAAGAGCCAGGAAGAAGTCAAGAACCAGCCCGAAGAAAGCCAAGAGGCCAAAGACTGTTAGAGCCAAGTCACACAAGGCGTCCAGGCCCAAGAAGGCAAAGCGGTCGAAACCCAAGGCCAAGTCCAGCGCCCGGAAATCACCCAAGAAGAAATAAGAAGTCAAGAGGCGTTTCGGTACTCTCCCCGTTGGTTTCTGTAAATAGCATTTGCCTTTATTTTTACCCATTTCTATTGCATTTTATAAAGAATTGATCGATTCCTGTGTGGAAATAGCTAAAATAAGGCAGTTAATGAAAGAAAAAAGGAACACCTTTGGTACGGAGAGTTCCCATTTTTAAGAGTTACTGGTCTGGGTTTTTATTTCAAACTCTCAGAAATGTCTTGTGTGTCTTGTTTGTTTTTTGCTAATGCTGGGCTGCTCGTTGCGTGTTTGAGTGATGGTGATTCAGTGTGTCTGTTGAGGCCGTACAGGATTTCCATTACTGATCCTGCCCCGGCTCCTTGGGGGGTTGTGTTTGCTGAGGCCAGGCAAAGACTGCCTGTGTTGGAGGGGAAATGGGAACATGCAGCCACAGCATTCCCCAGAGGAGGAAAAGGGGTTTATTCCACCTCCCTGGGTCACCCCCATGGGTCCGGGGTGAGGTGCTGGGTGTGAAGTCTGGAGATGGTGCTGGGTGCTGGAGATAACCACTTGGGTGATGGGACTGCCTGCCTCAGCTGGGTGGTGGTGGCAGGGATGGGATGGAGGAGGTGGAGCGGGACCAGAGTCTGTCCACGGTTGTTTCCAAGGAGTTGGAGGTGTCCAGCAAGTGGGAAGGGGTTGATCCATGGGGAGGAAAGGGCACGAGCATGGCGGTGGGCAGCTCTGCAGGCAGGCTGGGGTGGGTAGGGTGAGGCAGGTCTGCTGGACATGGCTCCCCTATCACCCTGGGGATCTGGCTTTGTGCCCATGGGGGCTGGCACAACTCCAGGGCCTGCCTGGTCCTGGACAGAGCCCTTCTCCAGGCAGGGCTGGCAGCTCCTGATAGCAGGGTCTGAGCCTCAGGCAGGAGGTGCCAAATCCCCCTTGGCTACAGACATCAGGAGCTCTGAAATCCTCTGTGCTGTTGTCGCCCAGTCCCCTTGGGCTTGCTGTGCCTAAATCTCATGGGCTCAGCATGTTCACACTCCCAGACCTGATGATCCTAAATCACTTGGCCAGACAGTGCCTAAGCATTTTAGCCATCAAAGATCCCAAAATCTGTAGTTCATGGTATTGAAATCCTTGGCCACGGGGCACCTAATCCCTTTGGGATCTTGTAACTGAGATCCTTGGACCAAACCAGACTACCTAGGCTGGAGACCCTACACTCCATTCAAGAGCCTGGTGTCTAATCCTCCTGGACATGACAGGCCCTCACCACTCTGGCCTCAGGATTCCCCAATCAGCTATAGTGGAGAATGGAGGTGCCTCATCTAGCTGGACTCTATATCTAAACCCAGTGGACTTGTGGATCACAAACCACTTTGACCAAAGGTGCTCAAATCCCTTAGGCCCAGTTACCTAATCTCCTTCAGCTGGTAGGTCCTTGGTCACCTCAGCTGGATGCACCTACACCGTACAGACCCTTTAGTTCATTACCCTCTATGGTGGACACCCATAAAACACCTAGATTTGAGGATCCAAGTCATTTGTGCAGAGCACCCCAAATCCCTCAGGTGGGAGCACCTAAAGCTCCTCCGCTTGTTGAGCTTTAAGATCCAGCATGGCCTGTTGCTCCAAAATCCTCTGGGATGTAGTACATAGAATCATAGAACCATAGAATAGCTTGAGTTGTAAGGGACTTTCAGAGCTCATCTAGTCCAACCCCCCTGCAATGAGCAGAGACATCTTCAACTGCACCAGGTTGCCCAGAACCACATCCAGCCTTGAATGTCTCCAGGGATGGAGCATCCACCACCTCTCTGGGCAGCCTGTGCTGGTGTTTCACCACCCTCAGTGTAAAGAATTTTTTCTTCACATCCAGCCTGATTTTCCCCTTTTTTTTTTTAGTTTAAAACCATCACCTCTCATCTTATCGCAACAGGCCCTGCTAAAAGGTTTCCCCCCATCTTTCTTATAGACCCCTTTTAAGAAGTGAAAGACCACAACAAGGCCTTCCTGGGGCATTCTCCAGGCTGAACAACTGCAAAACAGAACCACAGAACCAAACAGGTTGGAAAAGACCTTTAAGACCATTAAGTCCAACCATTCCCCAGCACTGCCAAGGCCACCACTAAACCGTGTCACTGAGGGCCTCATCTGCATGGGTTGTGAACACTTCCAGGGGCAGTGACTCCACCACAGCCCTGGGCAGCCTGTTCCAATGCCTGAGCACCCTCCTGGGGAAGAAACTGTTTCTAATGTCCAACATAAACCTCCCCTGTGCAGCTTGAGGCCATTTCCTCTTGTCCTGTCACTTGTTACCTGGGGGAAGAGACCAACCCCACCTCTCTCCATCCTCCTTTCAGGCAGTTGCAGAGAGCGATAAGGTCCCCCCGAGCCTTCTCTTCTCCAGACTAAACACCCCAGATCCCTCAGCCATTCCTCATCACATTTGTGCTCCAGACCCTTCACAGCTCCATTGCCCTTCTCTGGACCCACTCCAGCACCTCAGTGTCTCTCTTCTAGTAAGGGTTATAGAACTGAACACAGGATTCGAGGTGCAGCCTCACCAGTGCCCAGTACAGGGCAATGATCACTGCCCTGGCTCTGCTGCCACACTATTGCTGATACAGGCCAGGATGCTGTTGGCCTTCTCGGCTGCCTGGGCACAAGCTGCTCATGTTCAGCTCCGTCAACCAGCACCTCCAGGTCCTTTCCCACGAGCAGCTTTCCAGCCACTCTCCCCCAAGCCTGTAGCACTGTATGGGGTTGTTATGGCCCAGATGCAGGACCCGGCACTGAGCCTTGTTGAACCTCACACCACTGACCACATCCCATCCATCCCATCCATATCCCCTTGCATGAACACCTCCGACTGCCGGCGCGGAGGACCGGGACGTCGGGATGTGGCGTGGATCGGCGGTGCGGATGCTGCGGGGTTTTGGGGCCGGGACCCCTCGCTCCGCATCGGGAGCGGCTTCAGCTCAGCTCCGCCGGTTGCTGGAGAACGAGTTGGAGGACATCCGAGGAGCCGGCACTTGGAAAAGCGAGCGAGTCATCGCCTCCCGACAAGGCCCTCACCTCCGCTTGGAGGGCGGAGGAGCCGGTGCGTATAGGGCAGGCGCTCGGTGTCATTGGCTTCTGTCCCCGTTCACCCCCACTCAGTGGTTCTCTCTTTCCCACCCCCGCAGGGATCCTCAACTTCTGTGCCAATAACTACCTGGGGCTCTCCAGCCACCCTGAGGTGATCCGTGCTGCAGTGGAGGCTCTGGAGAAGTTCGGTGCTGGACTCAGCTCTGTCCGCTTCATCTGTGGTACCCAGGTACCTGGTAGCATCCCTTCCCCTAGGGTAGCCGTTCTCAAACTCCCCTCTCAGTACTCACATGTCTGTGCAGTGCTAAATGACACGTGGCCAGGTGGAAAAAATGCCCGCTGTGTCCTCAACAGCTGAACATCTGGGAATATGCCAACTTAAAGCATTGCGACCTCTCAGAGAGCAAAGGAACAAAACGGCCTCTGAATTCATAGAACCATGGGATCCCAGACTGGTTTGAGTTGGAAGGGACCTTAAAGCTCATCCAGTTCCAACCCTCTGCCACAGGCAGGGACACCTTCCACCAGACCAGGTTGCTCCAAGCCCCTGTGTCCAACCTGGCCTTGAACACTGCCAGAGATGGGGAAGAATTTTTTTCCTTTTATCTAATCTAGATCTCCCCTGTCTGAGTTTGAAACACACTCAGAAAACTGATGTCTTTTCCCCCTCCCTTAAGGGTCAAAACCACAGCCAGCCTGACTTGAATTACCTCTGCCAAACCCAGCCCGGTTTATCCCCGCCAGATGGTTATGTGCAAAGAAAACTCCCCCCATGGGTGGGCAGTTTGGAGTCTCTGCTGTGCTTGTGGTGTCCAAATCCACAACCGCATTTTAGGTCTCTGTTTGCAAACGTATGCTGAATGCAACTAATTTCTGCCATGCACGCACGCCCTTTCTGTATGAAACCTGTCTGTTTCTTCCCCTTGCAGTCAACATCTAACAGCAGTGGGCGAGTGAGGACTTGTGCTGTCCTGCCAGTGACGCTTGCTCCTCTCACCTCTTTAGAGCATACACAAGGACCTGGAGGAGAAGATTGCACGTTTCCACCAGCGGGAAGATGCCATTCTCTACCCCAGCTGCTTTGATGCCAATGCTGGCATCTTTGAGGTTTGTAGGGCTTTCGTTGTGTTGTGCATGGAGGAGGGAGGTGATGGCAATGTGCCTGCCATGCCTTCCAAAGGCTATGATGAGAGCTCTGTGCCACAGAAAAGATGGCAGTGACTGGTGGTGGAGAACCCCAGCTTGGTGCCCTTGGACTGGGAAAGCCACATGGAGGTGTTTAATCAGCCCTCACCTACCCCTTTTCCAGACAGGCTCCAGCTTTTTGGGAGGGCTCCCATTTTGTGGGAAAGGGAACTTCTGTTTGAAGCAGGGGCAGGGAAAAGAGGTGATCCCCTAGGCTTGCTAGGGAAGGTGAGGGAGGTTTTGAGCTCAGAAGCCACAGGCATGAGCCTGGGCTAAGGAAATCAGGGGATAAGGTGGCTGGGAAGTGGAAGGTTTAGCGGTGCCAAGAGAGATGTGGGAGCTGCAGTTAACACAGCCTTGTCCTCTGCCCTGAGAGAGGCTGAAAGCTCTAGGTGAGGTGGTGCCCTCGAGCAAAGGATGATCCTTTCTGTTTGGCATGACCAGGCGCTGCTGACCCCAGAGGATGCAGTGCTGTCGGATGAGCTGAACCATGCCTCCATCATTGACGGGATCCGCCTGTGCAAGGCTAACAAGTATCGCTACAAGCACATGGACATGCAGGACTTGGAGGCGAAGCTGCAGGATGCGCAGGTATGGAGGTCTGCTCCCACCCCAGTGTGAGCTTAGCTGTGCTACAGTAACCAGCCTCAAAGGGTAAGCTCTACCTTTAACCCTGCAGCAGGCATTGTTTTTGGCGACAGGCACAGGCAGGCATGGATGAGCAAGTGGGGCAAAGAGCTGGTTGCAATGCAGGCCCCCCTGCCTCAGTTAGATACATCCATGTCCTACATGAGTTGGGCTATGTCCCAGTCTTCCTCGCCAGCCCCTGTCCTCAAGGTGACATCTTCACCCCTGAAGACACCACTCTCCCTCCCACAGAAACATCGTCTCCGGCTGGTGGCCACGGATGGTGCCTTCTCCATGGATGGGGACATTGCACCCCTGAGGGAGATCTGCCAGCTGGCCCAGAAGTACAATGCCCTGGTCTTCACTGATGAATGCCATGCCACAGGCTTCCTGGGACCCAATGGCCGGTAAGTGGCCGTTTCAGCCCTGTTTCTTCCCCCGACCACAACAGCCTCAGATGCAAGGGCAAAGGTATTGATGACCAACATATGTGTGTGTGTGAGTCACCATTTCTTGAAGGTTTTGCACCCCACCTTTGGGGCACCTGATGGGAGATACTTTAGCAATGGCCCATCCCAACATGACAGCTGCTTAGCAGTGTGTAAGGGATGGTGCAGTCATCTCATCTGCTTCCAAATGGGAGACAGTTGGACTTCCTGATTTCCGAATCCTCTTCTCAGATATCACTTTCAAATGCTTGGGTCTTGGGGGCTTTGTGGAGTTAGCTTGCACAGACTGATGAATTCCCTCAGGGCAGGTTTTCTTTCTCTTCCCTGGAGGTCCTCCAAGTGCCAAGCAGTGCACTTGGCTGCAAGTGTTTGCCAAGAAGAGATGCTTCACATGTTTGTATTGTTAGTGCTCTGTTTGGACTATTGAACATCTGTGTGGGAAGTCTGAGTGCTTTCTCATCTGTAAGGGATGAAAAACCCATGCTCTTAGCTCAGGAGATTCCAGCTTAGCCTTTCAGCAGAAGGGAAGATCAACACCTGGGTTGAACTGCCACATGGGGGTGTTATTTCTTTAGCAGAGACCTGGCTGATGGCACTTTGTTTCCATTGAGGCATCCCTCAGGTGTAGAGCAGCTTTCCTGGTACATGCTGGAACAGCTGATAATGTGACATTCCTTCTACTGCAGGGGTACCGATGAGCTCCTGGGAGTGATGGACAAAGTCACCATCATCAATTCCACCCTGGGAAAAGCCCTTGGAGGAGCTGCAGGTGAAGGCATTTCCTGACGAAGGTTCTCCATGCCCTAAGGAGCTCCACAGGATCACTCTGATGTTTCCTTCCTCTGCCTAATGATAGAGCCACAAATGCTGGTTGTCTTTTTCTACCAGTGGCATGAGGCTCAGTTTGGGACCCTGCTGAAGGGTCAAGGGAGGTCCTGCCATGTGCTTTACTTTCATCTTCCTCATGCATTTGCCTTTGGGGTCAAGGTGAAAAATCGTAGTAAAAGGCATCAGCTGTGATGTTCTTAGGCCTGCTTTGTACTGAAATTCCTCTTGTAGGTGACAGGTTACTCTGGTGTTCCTTGTCCATTTCTCTTTCATCTGTCTGCAGGTGGGTACACAACTGGCCCCAAACCCCTCATTGATTTGCTCCGACAACGTTCTCGCCCATACCTCTTCTCCAACAGCCTGCCCCCCGCTGTGGTGGGCTGTGCATCCAAGGCCCTGGACCTGCTCATGGAGAGCAATGCCATTGCACAGTCCATGGCTGCCAAGACCCAACGGTGAGGGGGCCACACCGGGGTGGGAACAGGGGGAGAGGTTTGTTAGGATTGTGTTGTCCATGTGTGTTTGCTCACCCCTCAGCGACAGCCATAGGTGGTTTGCCAGTCATGGCTCAAGGGAAACCACAGGATGTGCCTCTGTGTGTCAGACAGATCTGGATGCTCTGTGTGCCGGGACAAGTCTGCCCCTCAAGCAGCTGCAGTCCCAGGGAGCTGAGCAGGAAATGGCAGGAGGTCACTCCAAAAAGACAGATCCCTTCCCTGCATAGGAGATGTACTTTGGAGCAGCACCACATCCAGTTCTCAGTGGCTGGGGCTCCCAGGGGAAAGAGAGGCAGTGGTCCCCCAAGGCCTGCGGTGATGAGGTTTGCCTCATCCTCTTGTTCTCTTCACCAGGTTCAGAAGTAAGATGACGGCAGCTGGCTTCACCATCTCAGGGAAAGACCACCCCATCTGTCCTGTCATGCTTGGGGACGCTCGGCTGGCTGCAGTGATGGCTGAGGACATGCTGAACAGAGGTGAGCCGGAGAGGGAGCTCTAGATGTGGACACATGCCCTGAGGGAAAGGACAGCGGGTGGCAGTGCTACCACCATCCCTCCTCCAGAGGATGTTCCTGCATAAAACCTGTTTTCTTCAGCCTCCGCCTGCAAATGTGCTCTTGGTCTCCCCCAGATGCTGCTGACTTCTCTCTCTATTGGAGGTGGGAGGGTTACATTAGCCCCCTTGTCCTGCTGTGCTGGGCTCCATCCCCACCACTGGCCCTAACCCTCATTTCCATGCTTGGGAGCAGATGCCACTTGAAAACCCTGAAGCCTGGAAGTGTTTGAGAGGGGAGGAAGGATCCAAAAACTCCTCAATCACCCAATACCACCTCAGCCTCCCTCCCTGCAAGGCAGCTCTAACTTTTCCTGCATTTCCTCCTCAGGCATTTATGTCATTGGCTTCAGCTACCCTGTGGTCCCCAAGGGAAAAGCCCGTATCCGGGTCCAGATCTCAGCTGTACACAGCAATGAGGATATTGACCACTGTGTGGAAGCCTTCACCGAGGTGGGAAGGAAACATGGAGCACTACCTTGAGGGGCCAGCAAACACTTTCTGTGGCACTGTCCTGCCCATGACCAAGTGCCTGTGCCAGGGGAAAAGTCTTGAGGAGCATGCTGCCAAAAGCAGGACCAATCGTCAGTGCATCCCAGCCTGCGGGAAGCTGTGGCCGTTGCAGTGTGCGGCACTGGCAGCCAGCTCTTGCATCATTAAAGGTGTCCTGCAGTGCAGCGGATATTTGTCTGGCTCTTGCTTTCTCATCCGGGAGCTACAGTCTATCCCTATCTTCTCCTCGCTGCAGCCAGACACTCTGCTGTGTCTTTCTGGAAGCCTCAGTCACGGTGCTGAAGCACTGCAGCTCATGCTGTCTTCTGCTGATGAAAATGTACCATTGCTGCTATGCCTGATGTCAACTTCTTCCTCCATGCTCTCCTTCAGCTCCAGTAGCATCACTCTGGTAGATCGGCCAGATGCAATTCCCTACTGAGGCAAGGGGTTTCCTAAATCTTTGGCAAGCTGTGCTACCAGCAACTGGTCTGAAACAGGACATGGGCCAGCTCAAACTCTTGTGCTCCTTTCTCCCCTTCTAACTCTTAGGTACTAGGTTTGAGGCTTGCTTAGTCCCTGGGGCTGGCTCTATGGCTTTACCCATCACTATGGTGCTCCCAAACCTGATTTGCCCCAGAGAGGCCACTGGGCAGCAGGCAAGCCGAGATGGCAGAGGCCAGCAGCATGGTGAGGAGGCCTGCGTCTGCCTGGGGCTGAAGCTGAGGGAAGAGCAGGTGCCAGAAACCTGTAATTTTCCTCCATCAGCTGCAGGCTGGGATTGTTGGATTTGTTCCGGCAAGCCGTGCTGGGGTAGCAATTTAGCACTCAAGCTAAGTGGGACCTGGGCATCTCTCAGGATTGCTTTGTTTGCATCAGTTTTGCTGCAGATGAGAAATCATGTGTGACCTGCTGTCTGCCCACGTGCTCAGCTGAGGGCCGGCTGCCTCCCCAGCAGCCAGGGACAGCTTCCAGCCACAATGAGGTTGTGCTGTGCTTGGGTGCCCAAGCACTGGGTCATGTTAACAAAGCCCTGCTCTGAAAATGCTACCTGCTGTTGGGCACTCAGGGAGCAAGCTACAGGGCAGTAACACGTCTGACCTGAATCAAAGCAGCTGAGGAAGAACGCAGATGTTAATCCAGGATTGCAAGGCTTGATGGGATGTAGAGGGTAGGGGAAAAATGCCTCTTCCATAGGGCTGCCCCCAGACTCTGTTAGAGCAGCTGGTAGCACAAGTGTGTGCTGGCTTTATCTAATTTTCCATCGCCACAGGACCCTGAGCTCAGCCTGCTGATAGAGTACAATAAGGAGCTCCCTCTGTATAGCACCAGCACTGCAAACCCTTCCCCCTTATCAACAGGCAGTATCTTGGGAATGGGGAATGTAATGGGGATGTGGCAGGAGGTTGTGCTCAAGCCCAACCTGAGCCACCACCGTTTTGAGCCCATACATGTGCACCCTCTCACTCCCCCCTACTTGCATGCCTCCTTTGCAATCCCGTTCCATGCTCCCACCTCTCTCCCTCCTGCTGGTCTCCTTTCCTCTGTCTTTGCTGCACTCAGGGCAGCCAACCTAAGCCGTTTAACCCTGCTCCAGCACTCAAGTCCCCCTCAGTGGAGAACATCCATACAGATGTCTCTCACAGCTCAGCTCAGCAGCCTCCCTCACTGCAGTACACACACTTGTCCTTGGATGCGCACAAGGGCTCTGCGCTTCTCCCTGTCTCCCTCTTCTCTCTGTCTCTCCCAGGTCCCCCCCATTCTCCATCTCCCTCTCCACCCGCTTCAAGGCCAAGCTCTGCAGCAGATTGTGGTTTGCGTGACACAGGGACGCAGGAAGGCAGGAGGATCAGATGATGACACATAGGAAACAAACAATGCAGCACCCATCGAGACTGCAGGCACCAAGTTAATACCACATTCCCAGGCAAAGCCTCCAGCTCTCTATTTCTTCAGACCTCCCAGCAAAGGTCTGATGTACAGCTCTGTGTAGCTTTTAGCCCAGAAAGCAGAGGGCTTTTTGCTGGGTGGAATGTAGAAGCAGATGGCACTGTTCAAGGATGCAGTTCCCACACCAGGCTTGCTGACCCACCCCAGACCCTGTTCTCTGACCCAGACTCTGCCAGGTTTCCCCCTGGGTCTTGAGCCATCACCCTTTACACCACGTACAGGGATAGGTGTGGGATCCCTTTGTCTCACCCATTGTAGCTCAAAGCAGAGCGCTCTCTATCCCATTCCGTTTCCAAAACCACTTCCAGCGGTGGGTCCCTGCCCAGCCCCCCACTTCTTCCACCTTTATCAGGCTGCCTCATTGCAGCCCTGAGCCTCTTCCCTTCCTGGTGATGCCCTCCAGTCCCTATCCAGACCATTTCCACCCTGATCCGTGACTCAATTCCCTCTACCCTTTTCTTGCTGGCATCCCTCTGAACTTGCTCCCTGATGCCCCAGCTTGGACCGAGTCCACTGGGGCTGATGGAAAAAGGGTCTGAACCTGCTGTCGGGTGCCACGATTCCCCAGTCCCACACTGGTGCTAATTATCTGCCTGTGCTGGCAAGTGAGGGATAAAGCAGCCCTATCCAGGGGCTTCGGCAAGAAGCAGCAATGACCGCAGCTGATCCCACTTCATTCTGGAGGTTTATTTCCCCATTTCAGGGATCATCCCCCAGCTCCCTGAGGCTGAGTGCAGGCGGCCCTTTGGCTGCAAGAACAGGCACCGGTGATGGAGGCATCCTCCTGCATCCCCTCAGCGGCAGGAGCACTTGCAGGCGGCCACAACCGGGTATGGGACCTGCCGCCATGCGCAGCGCGGTGGCCCGGGTCGCTGCATGGCCCAGCAGTGCCAGGCCAGCAGCTTGATGTGTGTGAGCTGTGCGGGCCGGCAGCTCATGTCGGGGGGCCAGGAGCAGCTGCGGGGCCCGGCCTCGCAAGCAGTGTGGCGTACCCAGCGCGGCCAGAACACAGCTCCCAGGTCGACCCATGAGGAGGTGAGGCGGCAGGCAGCCTGCTCCACCAGCCACTGCCGCAGGCTGTGGGACACAGCGCCCCGCAGCTCAGGGGACAGCGCCGGGCCGGGGGGCAGCAGCGCGGGCAGCTCCAGCCCCTCAGCCTCTCGCCACAGTTTGCGGCGGTAGCGCCCGGCGCTGTCCGCCAGGTCCCGGCTCTGGGTCTCCAGGTTGCCATCGAGGATGCTGTTGTTGTGGCTGCGCGGCTCCGCGGTGGCCATCCAGAACGGGTCGAAGGCTGAGCCCAGCAGCCGGTGCAGCTGCCTGGGCCGCAGGTGCCGCGGCTTGGGGTAGTAGTGGTAGTCCTCAGGCGAGAGCGAGAGACTGTATGGCCGCACAGGGGACGAGGGGTGGCCACGTAGGATGTGGGCACTGGGGTCACCTGTGCCCGACGGCGACAGCGGTAGCTCCTGGGGTCGCTCCAGGCGTGGTGGAGGGCCCGGGATGCTCGGCTGTGGGAGCAGGCAAAGGAGGAGGAGGAGGAAGAGGCAGCGCTGGTGTGCTCCGTCCATGGTGAGCGGCACTGTGACGGGCTGCGCTGCGAGCTGCGTTCAGCCGCAGCCCCTGGGTTATCGGCGCGTCCTGAGGCACGGCGTTCCCCTTTTCCCTGGTTACAGTGGCTGATAGTGAGCCGACGGGGACACCTCGCTCCTCCACACAAAGGGGCAGGCGGGGACGAGAGGTCACATTGTCCCTCCTGCTAGCAGAGGGATGCCACCAACAGGGTCATGGGGCTGCTGTGGAGGTGAAAGGCTCAATGCCTCCTTTTCCTCCCTCAGCATCCTGCTCCATCATTTGAAAAGAATTCCCAGTGAAGGGAAGCTGGTGGCCTTCAGGTCTTGCAGGAGAAGGACCATCAAGCCCCACATGTCCTCAGCACACCTAGAAGTCCACAGTACACAGGTCCATTGGGGGTATAGACACAACAGCAGGGCTGGAGGTTGCAGGTCATTGTTGCCTCTCAGCACATCAGGGAGCATATGTGCTGTCCTAGGGCTAAACCTCTGGAGATGGCCTCCCTGGAGGGCTTGTTCTTCCTCCCCACACTGCGTTGCCCAGGTGATGCTGATGGATGGCAGAGCTGGGCTGGATGGAAACCAAAGCCTGCTTTCCCCTCCTTCCCCAGGTCAGGCACTGTGGGAGAAACTTGGTCTCCTTTATGCTGTGCTACTAACAATTAATTAGTAGCAACTAGTCATAGCGAGTAATGCTCATGTTTCAGAGGGTTTGGACCCATATCCAAAGGACGAGGCAGGGGACAGGCTCACCATGGTGTGATATTGATGTTCCCATAGGTGCTGGGCAACATGTCCTGCACACCCAGGGCCGAGGGGTGCCTGCAAGGCTTGCCAGGGCCCATGGGACCCTGCTCCCCTCCATCCTGCCTCTCACACCAGAGAGCATCAGGCTTTTTCTGCACTGCCTCCTCCTCGAAGAGGCGCAGGGAGCAGCTGAGCCTGCTGAAGGCTGGGCAGAGAGGAGTTAACTCCAAACCCAACCTCAGGGAGAAGGAAAAAAACACCCAACAGAGATCAATGGACCAGCAGCAAGAGCAGAGGGGGGGAAAGGGGGAGACAGAGAGAGGAAAGAGCTCCAGCAGGAGAGACACGCGTGCGGGAGCCAGGAGAAGACAGGGCAGAGCCCGAGGCGGACAGAGGGAGGCAGCGCAACAGCGGGCAGAGGAACGGCGCTACCTGGACAAACTCTGCATCCTCCTCGCCGCCGCTGCCTGGGCTGGACAGGAGCTTCCCACAGAGAGCTGGAAAGCTGCAGGCCCTTCCTCCCGGAGGTGAGTGCCAGCTCCCCAAAAACGAGAGGTGCTCCCCTGAGCGGGGGCATCACACAAGGGGAGTGCTCAGAGGGAGGTCGGGGTCCTCTGCTTGAGTGAGGAGATGCCACGGGGCTGGCTGGAGACTGACAGCTACGAGCAGGACAGGGGGGACTGCAGAGCCAGAGAGGTAGGGCCGATCTTTTCCTGTGATATAGAGAGGTAGCTGGGAAGGAGAAGTGGTGGGAGCCAAGGGATGAGGGAGCATGGGATAAAGGAGCTTGTGTGGTCCAAAATTGAGTTAACTGCATGTCAACAGTGCTAGATAATGGTGTCTTTCCCTCTTGGTTGCTGCTCAGCTAAGGACAATTTGTTCTAATGATAGCACAACATGGCTCGCTACCAGATAGGCTGTTGGAGCTCTCCACCTGAGGCCGGTGTTAGGGCTGGAGGAAGTTTTGCAGCAAACCACAGTATCTTGAGCTGCAGTAACTGTTTGTCGCTCCTTCACAATGATCATCATATTGTGTTTCAGGTGGCTCCAAGGTCTCCCTCCCTGACCCCATCCTCTCCTAGCTGCCACCATCCAACCCGAGACCACCCCTCAGCATCAGGAAAAGGTGCCCTTATCTGCCTCTCCTCTGTGGAGCACAACCACTGTGCAGGGAACAAGGAGCAGCCAGCTCCTGGGTGGAGGTGGTCCCAGCTCAAGGAGCTTCTTTGGGGTTGGGAGTGTGATGGGGTGCTGCTGCTGCAGGGTCTTATCCAAACATCAGGTCTCTGGTGCTGGCAGTGGCACAGCCGTGGGGTGAGTGTGCCAGGACCATTCACTGCTCATGGCAGTTTTCTTCCCCATGGCACGTAGAACAGGAGCAGGGATTCAGATTTGCCAAAGCAAACGGTCCCAAAAGATTTAGCAGCTTTGGGATTATAGAACAAACACAGGGGAGGCCAGGCGGCAGGGCAGGGGTTCCTTCAGGAGGCTGGGAACAAGGAGATGCTGTGATGATGTGACTCTGGACAGGAGAAAGGGACTTCAGCTCCACTCAAGCCAGGCAGATGTGGGCTGACTGATCCCAGCAGCAACCTACAGGAGATGTCACAAGGATCTTGATGTCATACTTTAACCAGCTGGTTGGGATTAGCGTCTCTGGGAGAAATGTGGACATCAAACACAGGCTGGGATCAGGCTCCTTAGGGCCATAGCTCTGGTTTCCACTGTGGTCAACAATGACCAGCACCCCCATGCTTATGGCCATGTATAGGTGCTGTGAGTCCCTTTCTCCCTGCACAGGTCAGATGGGCAGATGCCAGGGGGATGGAACGCCTCTTCCAACAGTCCAGAGCTGCGAGCAGCTGGGATTATTGTGCCCGTCATCTTCTCCCTCATCTTCCTCCTGGGTACCGTGGGGAACGGGCTGGTGCTGGCCGTGCTGCTGCGGAATAGCCAAGTCATTAACACCACCAACCTCTTCATCCTTAACCTGGCCATGGCTGACCTGTGCTTCATCATCTGCTGTGTCCCCTTCCAGGCCACCATTTACACCCTGGATGGGTGGCTTTTTGGGGCCTTTGCTTGCAAGGCTGTGCATTTCCTGATCTACCTCACCATGTATGCCAGCAGTTTCACCCTGGCTGCTGTCTCCATTGACAGGTAAGTGTCCCCTTCCCTGTGAATTCCTCAGCTTGGGGACAATGTATTTGCCACCCCTGAGCTAAAGGGTGGGAGAAAAGCCAGTCCTTACCCTGTTGAATGTTATGCAAAAAGCACATAGGGTCTACCCAAGAGGCAGGGCCAGCAGAGCCAGCATCCCCAGCTCCCCATGTCCTCTCCCAGCAACAAGCCAACCTCTTGGCTTGGTTACCCAGCTCTCACTTGGGAAAAAGTGCAGTCACATACTTAGGTTTAGTGTCCACTATGTAAAACCAAGACAGCAAATGCCCCAGGGCAGCAACACACCACAGGAAAACCAAGGAGGCTCTGGGTCCTGCTCCTATCCTTCTCTTCCCTGGTTCACGAGGCACGCTGCATGACCTTCCCAAGCTAGCACAGCAGAGCGCGTGATGGAGATCTCAGACCTGCTGTTAGGATGACCCTGATCAATATTCACCTACCAAGAGGTGTGGAGAGGGAAAGATGGGAGGCTGCATGGGAAAGGCTGCATAGCTCCATGCAGGAGCAATACCTCATCTCACCCTTGTTGTGTTTGTGCCACTCCTCCTTCCCCTCCTCGGCAGGTACCTGGCCATTCGCTATCCATTGAAGTCCCGGGATCTCCGCACCTCCCGAAACGCAGGAGGGGCCATTGTCGCAATATGGTCACTGTCGCTGCTCTTTGCGGGGCCTTACCTCAGTTACTACCAGATTGTCCATTACCACGGGGTGCCCATCTGTGTCCCCATCTGGGAAGACCAGCGCCGTAAGATTCTGGACATCCTCACGTTTGTCTTTGGATACCTTCTGCCTGTGACCATTGTGAGCCTGGCATATGCCAGGACCATCAAGTTCCTGTGGACCTCCGTAGATCCCATAGAAAGGATCTCAGGTTCCCGGAAGGCCAAGCGTAAGGTCACCAAGATGATTGTAGCTGTGGCCATCCTGTTCTGCCTCTGCTGGCTGCCCCACCACCTGGTCATCCTGTGCTTCTGGTTTGGCCACTTCCCCTTCAACCGAGCCACTTACGTTTGCCGCCTGGCTTCCCACTGCCTTTCCTATGCCAACTCCTGCCTCAACCCCATCGTCTATGCCCTCATCTCCAAGCATTTCCGCAAGCGTTTCAAGCAGGTCTTCACCTGCCTCTTTCTCCAGAACAAGACCAGGAAGAAGAAGAAGAGATTTGGAAAGAAAGTCCATGTGGTCAACATGGGCAAAGGTTTCACCAACAGCACAAGAGGTTTCTATGGAGCCAACAACGAAGTGGCCCATGTCCCAGAGGAGAACGCCAGGAAGAGGGACACTGAAGGTGCCAGTCATGCCAGAGCATGGACTCGTCAGTTACAAGATGCTATGTTCTCTGCTCAGAAAGAGCTACTGGAGGAGGACAGTTTGGCAACAAATGGCCATCCCCTAGCTATGACCCCCAGGAGGAGCTCAGGAGTTTCTGACTGTTCACTACAGATGAACAAAGTGAAGAACCCTCTTTTCCAACCAGTGAGTAGCTACTCCATTCTCAAACAGGCAGAATAATGTGGGGCAGAGGGGAATGTATGGAGCAGAGCCACCAAAGATCCTGTGGCAACAGCTGACCTGTTGTCACTACTCACCGTCACTCATAGGCCCACAGTGCATAGGAATGGCACAATCCACGCGTACAGACGCAGAATGGAGGAACATGATAATGTGTCACCAAGTGACCTGGGTGGCATTTCTGCAACAGGTTTTAAGGCCTCCATTCCCCAACTTCCTAACTTGCTAATTTTATGTAGCACCTGGAAACTCTAGGAGGGAGGCAACCAAAATGAAACCATTCTGGGAGGAAATCCAGGCTGTTAAAGGCACATCAGAGCATGGGTGGGAAGGGAGGAGACAGTGCATGGGGATCTGAGTGTGAATAGGGTAGCTGTCAGCATCTATCCTGGCAGCCCCAAGAAGGGACACGTTGTCCCCTGCCCACATGCCCTTCCTTTCTCATGGGCAGCCCTTGTCCACCTCCATCCCATTCCCTGCACCCAGATCAAAGGACCTTTGCCACACTGGCTGATGTACAAGGAAGTCAGCCATCTGCGCCAACAGCTCAGTGATGCAAACTCTGCAGCAGTCATTAGTCATACTCAAACGCTTTATGCCACAGCAGGTGAAGGATGGAAAGGCTTATGTGCTGACACCTCTGTGTGCCTCTCCTTTGCACATGTGGCTTCTCTGAAGCTCACGGAGGAGCAGACCATCTGTTCAGCCTCTTCCCTCCACCGTGCCCCACCAGAAATACTCGCTGGAGGACGCTTCTGTCCCCTAGAGCTCTGTCCCACATGGCTTTAGCTCTTGCACAGCAGATCCTGCAGGACACTGTCCCACTTCACAGTGCTGCTCTCAGTTCAGACATACTTCCTGACAGCCATTTTCAGTTCTTCCTAAACAAACCACGTAACTCCTCCTTTCCCCACATCGATCCACCTGATCCGCCCCTCTGCTTATTTTCTGTTTGCTTTTTGCAGGTTCCTGAAGGATTGCTGCCTCCGCTTTGATCTCTGCTTGCTACTTGGAGCTTCATCCCTTCCTTCTGGGGTGGAAGGACCTGTTGCTCTCTGAGCAGTGAGGTTATTCAGTGATGTTAGCACTATGTGTGCGGTTTTCTGACTTGGCCAGACAACTTTTTTCCATGTGATGATGGCAATTGTGAAACAATGGCTGTCACCAAAGCAGAAGGTAGTAACCAGGCTGCAAAAATAGCCGTGGAGCCAGGGGACAGTTGTGGTAAGGCAAAGGAGAAAGAAACGGGCCCATAGCACGCATGTGCAATTAGTACTTGTCTCCTCAATGTCCCTTGCTATCTAAAGGTGCTGGAATTTCTCCCCTGCTTGACCTTTATAAACCCTGGTAATTTCCTTCTCCTGCCACATTTGCTGTGTGCTGGATACAATCTCTGCCTGGCATGGGGCACTGCAGGTTTCGTTCTAGGTGGTGGAGGCTGTGTGAGCCGTCTGACCACAGTCTGGTGTTCCCAACTTCCTAGCGGGGAAGCATTTGTTTTGCTTGACTTCACAGGCACTGCATAAGTGTACAGAAGAAGAAAAGCTGAGGGGTTTAATACCTATGTCTCAAAAACATAAGAGAAAGTCAATGTTCAAGAGAAAATCGTAGGAGAGGAAGACAAAAGCAGAAAGATGGGAAAGGATGGATGGCGAGATGATGGGGTGAGGGTAACATAAATGGGAAATATGTGTGGCTGGGAGGTGCCATCCAGAGGGACAGAAAGAAGCGGTGGGAAGGCAGGGCAAAGCGAGGAGCTAGAAGCAGAGGGCAGAAGGGAGGGCAAAAGTGCACGAGGGAGGTGGGAAGCAATGTGCTGGCAGAACACCTAAGGTAGGGCAGAAGCCTTCTCTTCACTCCTGTTGTCACTCTGCTCCAGAGCTGGGGTGAGCATCACTTGGCTGTGGTGGACCCCAGCCCCCAGGCAGCTTTCTCCAGCATTTCTCTGCGTCATCATGCTGCCAGAGAAGCCAGAAAAGCACCATACAAGAAGGCCTTTGATCACTGCAGTGAGGGAGCCAGTGGGATTTGCACTGCTGCAGTGCTGAGGTCCAGGCATGTGGTTGCCTTCATGCAGCTCCCATTTGGTCACTTCATCATGACATGAGTGGTGAGGGGAGGTCAACCAAGTAGGGTACTCAGATTTCCCATTGTGCCAAGCCTATGTGCCACAGGTCACTTCAGACAGCTCTGTGGGACAAGACAGCTTGGCCATGGAGACAAAAGTGGTGTGATGCCACTTGGCTTGCAGGTGCAAGCAGGAGAGATCCTGCCTTGTTTGAGCCTCAGTCCTGTGGCCTGAGAGCTTTTTGATGTCACTGTAGGACAAGACCAGGAAGGAGTCCTAGAAAGGGGACAAAGATCACCTGAGAGACTGTGAGGGACAAAAACAACTGCTTTTGTTGGACCTGGTTCCAAGGGAACAGCCCATGGAAGGTTATCCATGGTGAGAGGTGAGGGAGATACCTGTTAGCATCACACTTTCTGACCATGTCTCAGGGGCTTCGCTTTCTTATGGGAGACACCAGGGTCATCAGGCCCACACCTTATCCCCACTGAGATGGGTTTCTGTAGGTAGTGAAAGGAATGAACTCACTCACACAGACCCATTAGTGAGCTCAAGCCCGGGAGAGCTTCTCAGCCACCTCCTCCACAATCCTGAAGTAGCCCTGTGATGCCTCAGCCACAAATCATTAGACCTGCCACCATCCCGCATCAATATTTACGGGAGACTTTATATGACTGAAAAAACCCTCTTTTTCCTTAATTACATGTGGCATTTAACTAGTGCTGTGTGGCTCCTGAGTGCGGACTCTTCATGCGGAGGCATGAATAATGCCCCAACATCAGGTAGTCAGGAGCTCAAAGAGCCATGATACGCATGATCAGAGCCATGCATGCCCTTCTTTCTCTTCTCTTTCCATCCCCTGCTCCTGATTGTGTAATCTTCCTATTGATTTGTCCCATTCACTCTTAAAATTCCCAGGTGACGTGGTATTTCTAATCTTTGCTGAAGCTGCTGCATGCCTCACTAGAGCTCAGCAATAAGGACATCCCTTTCCCATGCAGAGGCCAGCCAAAGTTCTGCACTGGGAATGGTCTTTCTTTTCCATTCGGGTGTTTGATGTTACTCTCTGCGCTCTGTGGCTCCCTCACCTCCTATCCTTGTTTCTGATGGTAGATTTAGATTAGACATTAGCAAGAAGTTCTTCCCTGTGAGGGTGCTGAGGCCCTGGTGCAGGTTGCCCAGAGAAGCTGTGGCTGCCCCATCCCTGGCAATGTTCAAGGCCAGGTTGGATGGGGCTTGGAGCAACTTGGTCTGGTGGAAGGTGTCCCTGTCTGTGGCAGGGGGTTGGAACTGGATGAACTTTAAGGTCCCTTCCAAGACAAATCAATTCTATGATTTCTCCAGCTCCTTTCCTCCATGCTGGCTGTTGCTCCCGTGGCCATTGTCTTTCGGAAGCATGTCCAGCATGCTTTGTCTATCTTTCTGGGAATGGGTAGTCCTGCAGCCACCCTTTGCATACAATGCTGTGGCTGGTGGTCCGCTCTCATGGCCTCAAGCAGCCTCTGAGTAACACAAATGTATATTCCTCATGTCTGTGGGTGAGGACTCACTTTACAGTCCAAAGCATTGGAGAGATAAGGGAACAGCAGTCAGGAGCAGTGATGCCAGTGTAGCCAGATACTGCCTGTTCTTGTCCACAAATGGCCAGGCTGTTGCTCTCCCCTAATCCTGCTCCTTCTGGTGCCAGCTTGCAAAGAGAACAATCAGGTTGGGACCAACTACTGCACATTGGGGCAAAGCCTACCTTAGTAAATCAGGACAGAGAAAAGATCTGGAGGAAGGTCTTCTTGCTGAAGCACGGTAAAAATCTGCCATCACTGGCTCCCATCCCTAACTTCTGGTTGATGCTAAGCCCCAATTTTGGGGAGCATGTGAGTGGGAAGGGCAGACGCTGAGCCTGGGTTGTGGAAGCTCCAGAGTCACGAGGGAATTCCTGTCTGCCCAGTAACAGCACACGTGCTGTAACTGGTTTCTCAGCTCAAAAGCAGAGGTGAAGGTGCTGTGTCCTCGACAGAGACAGGTTTAATTAAAGCTGAAAAGATCTTGATTGCTGCTTTCCACACAACCTCCTCTCCAGACCAATTAACATTCTGTCAGTCTCCGCTCCCAGCTTCTCACCTTAATTAATGACTCCTTGCTTGCGTTTTCTTTCCAGCTTGTCATCACTTGGCCTGAAAAGCTCAGCTTTAATCCTGCAGAGGCTGTTTTGCCACATCGGCTGAGCACAGCCATGGTGTGTCTGTCTGCGGAGACATGGGGCTGGGGGAGATGGGAAGCTGTCTGAAACCCTGTCAGAGCAACAGGCACAAGTGCTGCTTGTGTTTCCCCTTGTGCTCATGGGAACAGGACCCACTGCTGCATGCAGTCAGGACAGCCCTACAAAGGCAGCTCACAGCAGGACAGCCTTGCTGGCTCACACACAGAGAAAGCAGTGGTGTGACAGAGGTGGGCAGGGCATGTAGCACTATTAACTACAGGGAATTCTGGTTATATGCTTTTGAGTTTGGCTGCTGGTTCCTAATCGATGACCAGCCTTAACAGCTGCCAGCTTTAATTATTTTAGTTCTTCCAACAACCATGTGCTCCCTTCCTCTCAGAGCTTTCACAGAAAAACAAAGGAATGTTATTTGCCATATCACCTTTACCAGCTTCTAATCAAAACTGCTGCCTTGTCACCCCATCGCCCTGAGCTGCCCAGGGCTGCTCTCCAATGCTGGCCAGGCACAGTGCATGAAGAAGGCATCTTTCTACAGGTACCTTTATGTAATGGGAGTATCCTGGTTTTGCCTGGGATAGCCTTACCCTTTCTCCCCAGTAGCTGGTGCAGTGCTGTGTTTTGCTTTAGTCTGAGAACAATGCTGATAACATACTGATATTCTAGCAATTATTAAGTATTGCTTATCCTGATGAGGGACTTTTCAGTCTCTTATGCCCTGTCTATGAGAAGCTGGGAGGGAGCACAGCCAGAACAGCTGACCTAAATATCCAAAGGGATATTCCTTACCAGAGTATCATGCTCAGTATATAAACTGTGGGAGTTGGCAGGAAGGGATTGATTGCTGCTTGAGGATGGATGAGTGGTAAGCAATTGTACTGAGCACCACTTATGTTTATTGTGTTTTATTCTTCTATTTTTTTCCTTTTCATAACTATTATTATTATATTTTACCTTATTTTAATTATTAAACTGTTCTTATCTCAACAGGTTTTACCTTTTACTGATTCTCCTCCCCATCCCACTGCAGGGATGGGAGTGAGCAACCAGCTCATGGTACTTTAGTGCCGACTGGGGTTAAACCATGGCAAGAAGAGATCTGTCTCGCTCATGGAATGAGTGGAAAAAGCAGATGAAAGGGTGGGAGGTTTCCCAGGGATGCTTCATGGGTCCTCTTTAGCAGCACTGACAATTGCAATGATGGATTTGGAGTCTGCTAGGAAGGTAAAGATGGAGGAAGTAACAGGGTTGAGATGTTGGCTCAATACCCTGGAGTTTAATGATTTCAGCTGTTGAAGAGTTGAACTGATTCTTGATGTCTGCACATACTGCAGTGTGTGCTTTGCGTTCGCTTGCGTGGGTGAGCGGCCACTTCAGCAAAAGGCCTTTTGCTCAGAAACATCTATGCAGCTTTGCTGGGAGGCTTCGTTCGGGGCTGTTGCTGTAGGTCCCTCATGAGACACAAGTAGGTTTTCAGTCTTCGTTTCCTTGCATGAGCCAGATCCTCAACCTGGATGCTTTTGGTTGCATCTTACAGCACAGCAGAGCTGGGGAGGTTGTTGCTGGGTTTGGTGGCTGGGGATTAAGCATGTCACTGCAGAGCCATGCCCTGAGAGAGGGGGGAAATGGAGTGTATCTGGAGGCTGGGTAGTGGTGCGGGGAAAGCAAGGCCTTGGTTTAAGTCCTGGTTGCCATCATGGCCCTGAGGATGGGGATGCACCACTGCTCAGGAAGGGACCCGAAAGGTGTGTTTGATGGTGTAGCACAAGGAAAATAAGGAGATAGGACTAAGTTTAATGGCAAAATAAAGAGCAGAAGGATGCCTGTGCTGTTGTTTCCATTCCCCATTACTGCAGCAGACACCTCTGGGAGATGCAGAAAGCTGTCATCAACCTCACAGCTATGGGTTGTGTAGGGAAATCTGTGACCCAGGGTGCAAGGCCAGGCAGGAGAGCTGCTGGGGAAGGCTGAAGACTCTTGGCCAGGAGCAGCAGAAAAAAAGACAGTGCCAGTGGACAGCTCTCAGCGCAGCATGAAGAAAACATGTACTCCTCCTCCCTTGAATCGTTTTCCTTCTTTCCTTCCCCAGCTCCTACCTCCTTTTCTAGACACAGCTGCAGAGCATGGCAGGGTAGTCAAGACTTTCACATGACCAGCTGACAAAAAGAAGCCTAAAACTTTACCCAGCCCAGTGCCAAACACATGACATGCTTCTCAGCAGCCCAGTGCTTCATCCCTGAGGCAGGAAAGCAGAACTGACTGTGGAAATCCATAGAAAAATTCCTACATGATGCATTCTTTTCCCCCACTGAAAACCAGATACCCTTTTCTCTTTCTTGTCTGGTGTTATCAGTAAAGCAGTGGCAAAACTTCCTATAAGCCTACTTGTTTTGCCTTAGCTCATTGTGCCAGTTGCCCTTGGAGGGAGCAGTGCTCCAAAAGAAGCAAAGCAATTGCTCCTGGCTGGCTGCAGAGCCCCCACCTTTCCTCTCGGAGCATAAGGAGCAGCTATGAAAAACTTCAGCACCAGGCAAGACAAAGGCCTCAAAAGCCATGGATGGTAATATCAAGTGTACTGAGGCTGAAAGCTTTGTTCCAAGTCCCAGTGAAGTGTATCTGAGGAAAGCTTCCATGCTCTGCCTCATTAGCAGACAACATCAGCAACTAAGATAACTGCAGCAATAAAGAGCATTTCATCTGCCTGCTCTTTTGGCACCCTAATGGTCTCCTCAGCAACAAGGCTGTTGAGTGCATAAGCATTGACAGTCAGGGGTATGTGGACACCAAGACTAGGCTGTGAATACGGGAAGAAACAAGACAGGCAAAAACTGCACATGAAGGTCAACTGCTCCTCACACAGGGACCACTCTGGAAATTCTCTGCTGCCCAGATGTCCCTCCACAGCCCCCATTCCCTCGCTATCTCTTCGCAGCAGTCATTTTACTCTGCCTGGGGCAAGGCATGAGTTCAGCTACCTTCTCTCCTCCAGCTCCATACCTTTGAAGGAGGGCAGACTGGGCCAGGCTGCTTTTCCTCTTTACAAAACACCTCCCATCTTCCAGCTTGAAGCAATCCTACTGAAATTCTCTTTCCCCTATTTGCATGGTTTTACAGCAACTAACTAGAGTTATAAGTCTGGATTTCTCCACTGTGGGCGTCCAGATAAGAAGGTGAGTCAGCAACAGCGTACTGTGATCTGCAAATAGACTGGTGTTTGAATTCAAACAACTTGGTGTTGACGATTCTGATTTCAATAGCAGGTATGAGAGTAGCAGTTCCTGAGTGCCGCGCTGTGTATGGGGTCTGGAACACACATAAAAGAAAGGGGAAAGAGCTGCTTTGAAAAAGAAGAGAGTTTGGCTGAGCAGTCTGAAAAGGCTGACATGTTTTTATTGATGTTTAAAATACAAAAAGCTCAGATTGTCTCCCGCCCCCTCGGCATTCTTCTCATTCAGAGTATTGTAACGAAGTATCGGCATTCACAGTGATAGCTCCAGCCAAATCACAAGACTATTAATCCCAGCCTTGGCTTCCAAGCACTTCATGGATGAACCCATCTAAAAGCCATGCATATTGCTGGTGTCTCAGCTTTGAGCATGGAGTCCACTTAGCCTCTTCCTGGTATTAGAGAACATGCTGACCTGAAAGTCTCTGAAGAATGCTCCAAACTGTGGCTGCTGCAAGGTTAAGCTGTATACTAAAGAATGAACGCTTCCAGATCAGGGATACCCAAGCTGTGGGATGGGTATTGCTAGCACAGCACACTGTGTCATTTAGGCGTGGTACACAGATGGGAACTCAGGATTGCTATTGAACATGTTCTTGTCACTCCTGCTGTTGGAACCCTACCAGCAGGAGCTCATGGATCCCTGCTCCAAACCAAAGGTATTTAAATCTTCAATACTAACCACAGTGGGGCAGAAGCTAGAGAGCAGCAAGAGGCATTCCCTGCATCCTTCATCACTGCATTACTTCAGGCTCCCAGCAGAGGTCAGAACTCATTTCGCACACTGCACTTAAGCTCCTGGAGCAGCAAATGTCCATGATAAAAAGCACACAGTGTGGGTCAGCTGTAGGTTTGGTGCTGCTGAGGTAGCCATAAATTCACCCCCATCCCAACCCAATAATACAACTGAATACACAACAGCTTCTGTCACAACTGGACCCCTTGTCTGAGACTGCCAGTGACAGGAAACAAAAAAGTCAGTTATGGTGGATTGTTTTTTTGCAACGTTTACCTCAATCTGTGCTAGGATTAAGCCACCCCCAAATGTCATTTTTGCACCAGGGCAGCTCTGACCTATTAGTTGCCTACCTGGGTATTCTTTGCAAGTGTTTCACTGTAGTATTTAAAAACTAACTCTGAACAGTGATTTAAAAACTGGGGCCAGTGATTAAAAAGCTAACAGTGAAAGCTGTTAGTCTAGTGATGAAAAGCTTTAGATCCTATTTGCAACCAAGCAGATTCTCTGCCCTCTGATCGTAAGCTCTGGGAAAGGTTAGGATTAAGCCTCAGCGCATGTTTCTCAAGGCAGTATGTTTGCTCAGCTGCTAGCATGCAGAATTCAGTGTGTGTTCTTCTCCCAGCACTAAGCCTTCTGTTGTCCAAGGCATCTACTTTCCCCATGTACTGCAGAGGTGATAAAAGGTGCCTGTTCCAAGCATTTCTATGGTGCTGGCTAGCTGCCGAGTGCACTAGTCAGGGCTAGTGACTGCACATGGCATCAGCCACTACCTACATTAAGCTGAAGTGCTTAGGGTAAGGCAAAATATCTCTGGAAAGGGTTTCCTATTCAACACTAGCCCATCTGATAAAAAGAGCAGCTCTCTTTTTCCCCAAAAGTCTCAGCTGCAGCACTCTGCTTTCTGTGGTCTCTGTTGTTCAAAGCCTGCTGCCTCCCCATGCGGCACCTGTGGCAGCACTAACAGGAACAGTCTGAGCACCACAGGACAGTAGAACTGGCAGGAACGGCTACTGGCAGCAATGTTTCTTCAGCATTCTGGGAAGCTCCAGCTTCTTTTTTACTCCAAGGCTTCTCCTGGTGCATCAGGAATGTGATTTAAAAGCCCATTACCTCTTCTCCATCTTCTGCATCTGCAGGCTGAGCGACGTGAAGCTGGCCAGGAGGTCTGTAACTTCATCGACCTGCCGTAAGAATACAGGTGGCTGTTAGGCATGGGAATGCAGTTGTGCAGTCAAACCATCGTTACAGAAGGAACTCCTGTGAAGCAGGAACCACCCTTCCACCAGGACTACCAGTAATGCCCATGCTGAGCTTATACTAGGACAGGATCCCTTTAGTCCCACAATCTGCAAAAGGGCTCCCATCCTCATGGTCAAACAAGTCCTAACCTAAGGCAATGGGAGCCCCTCCCCACCCCTCAGGAGGTCAGTGCTTGACCTCCTCATGGAATTTAACCAGTCCTTAACACAGAAGCATGTTGCTGCATTACCCAGACCTCAACAAGGGTATCGAGGCTGCTTCCTCTAAGCCTGTTTCTAAAGAACAATCTTTTGTAGGACAAAACCAAATAGGCCTCACAACCCTGAGTGGTTGTGCTGATCCTGGCCTTAAAATGCTGATCTGACTTTCAGCTTCTCTGCTAAGCTGCAAGGCACAGCGATGCTTTCTGCATTTTGAATTCCATCCAAAAGGAGTATATGAATCACCACATAATGTGCCCAGTGTGAGCAAGAACATTTCCATAAACATATCTTCCACGTTACCTTGCTCGTGCAGCTGTATTCTCCTAAACACAGAAGTCACAACACAAGCAAATCACAGTAGTTCAAAGCTGCCTACCTGCTCCTTTGTACTAGTCATCTGTAACCTGGAGCAGAGGTCATCCAGTTGTTCCTTTTGCTCATGCCTTCCCAGGCGGTCCAGGTATTCCCGCAACATCTGGATAATCTGAAACCAACAGGCAAAAGGCAAACATCAAACAGCTTCACCAGGCTGGGACGGTTTGACAGGAAAAAATAAGGTGCAGTTAAACTGCCTTGATGCTGCTGTATGTGGCAGAGTACGTAATCCATATAGAAGAACAAATGCAAAGCAACTGAGAAGCACTAATGACAGCATCAGAGCCCAGTGAGTCATCAGAGGTGTTGATCAGCCACAGATGGGACTAGTCATGAGCACTGTGCCTGGTTTAGGAACAGGGAAGACAGGCCCAGCTGAAGAAGCATAAGGTCTTGCTCTGAAAGCACCAAGCTTTCCTTATGGCTAGCTAGCTTCCCTCACTGTGAGAAGGAAGGACTTCTGACCCCAGCTGGAACTGCTTGTGCACCAAGGGTGACAGTCCTTGTGGCTCCTATATGACTTTTGAAGGAAGGCCCACACCTCATGCATCTGTGATGCAGCCCTGTGACTGCTTTAATATTCCATGCCTTCACAGGGCAAGACTGTGCTAGGAATGCAAAGTCTCTGCATGTGTGCACCCTAGCTGCAGCCCCATGCTGTGATCGCTCTCCTGTCACAAGGCATCTGTCCTACATGGTAGTTGAAGAAAAGAGAGTGCTCCGTACAGCCTGAGAATTAAGACACTCAATACATCCTTGGCCTACCAGAGCCAAGAGAGGGCCTGCAAAAATTCAGAGTAGTGGTCAAGAAGAAGGAAGGACTCTGAAAACAGGAGGAAAACGTCAAATTATCCCCAGAGCAGCTAAGAGCCTAAAGGCAAGTATTTAAATAAAGAGTGACGGAGACAGCACCACCTCTACCACAGCATGGGACTATTTCTTTTACCTGTTTAACTTCAAGGCGTACAGCCTCCAGGCTGTGGGAGATTCCTTCCTGCAGAATATTTAGCTTTGATTTAGCAAGGTGCAGAGGCGTTCTGCCAGCTCGATCCAAGGCATCGACTCTGGCCCCTACAAGATGCATAAGCAAAGACAGAAAGTGAGGTCCATCTTCAAGACTTAGTGTCCATGGGGAGTCATCAACAGGGGTGGGGCAGGAAAGGAACAGGCTTTAATTGTTATAGAGGAAAAGTTACCTCCGCGCAGCAATGTAGTGATGACAGGAACGTGGTTTGTGCAGGCAGCTGGGGAGGGAAAACACAGGACACACAACTCAGAGGTACTAGCAAACAACAAAGGAGTTTCTGCTCAAGAGTGGAGCTTGCTGCTTTCCAACTGGCTCTTTGCCATGGGAAAGGGGAATAGCCCAACTGCTATGGGTAACCTCATACTCAAGCCTGAGTACCCTCTCTGGAACAGATCTCGTACTTCTTAGGGCTAGCAGAGGGAGTGAAACTGATTTTCTCAAATTCTGACCCTTAAACCTTCTATTATTCTATGAAACCTTAATGAAGAGTGAAGCTAATGAAATGCAAAGAGTCCCTTCTAGATCCCTAAGGCTGGGGATGCATACTGCTATGCACAGGGAAGAGGAACATGAAGAGGAAAGAAACAGCAAGGTAGGGTCACTCCACCTCTCTTCATGCAAAACTCATCTATGTGGCACTTACCCAAGTGTAAGGGTGTATTTCCCAGACCATCTCTCTGGTTTGGGTCAGCCCCATGGTCCAGAAGCAGTTGCACTGGAAACAAGGAAAGAGCCGCATCAGTCCCTTCCCTTTGCCCCACGGGTCAGATCCACATAGGCTGCAGGCACACAGAGCAGCCACCAGGCTGCCTTACAGGTGCTTTTGCTCAGCTTCTCAGCTTCCTCCCAGAGACTGAACAGGTTTGTGCAGCAGTGCAGAAGGACCCAGTACAAAGTCAGGCAGTACCACTGCCCCAGGAATTCTCCAGGGGAAGAACTGGGGCTAATGACATCTTTCCTTCTGCACAGGTACAACCCTAAAGCTGTGAGCTCTGGCTCCCCCTTCAGCAGGGAGACATGGCAAGCCCTGGAGCCAGAGTTTAGTTGGCAACTTTGCCACAAAACACATGGAAAACAGTTGACTCTGTCCTGTGCTAGATCAAAATAATGAGCATCCTTCAAAATCTCTGCCACAGAGAGGCTGGAAGAGAGAACTCCCCCTCCCCACTCACCGATGTGATCATTGCCATTGCAGGAGGCAAAGTGCAGCGCTGTCCGGCCTTTGTCATCCGCAGCACAGGGGTCAGTTCCATCCTCCAAGAGTTGCTGCACTGACAGCACCAAGGAGGAGAAAGCAGGTAAGCTGAAGATGCACCAGATCAGAGAGGGAGAATGCCATCCACTCTTCTGTGAGCAAATACTGCACTCTCCCAGCTGCCAAGTCAACTAGACTTGAATCAGCTCCAGCCAGCACCCTGGCTCAGCAGAACAAGCCCAGGCAGCATACACTCCACCCTCTGGAAGTACTCAGCTGTAATGACTAAGGGTCTATAGAATCACAGAATGGTTTGGGTTGGAAGTGATCTTAAAGATCATCTAGTTGCAACCTCCTGCCACCCAGCCAAATTTTCAAGCTCCAAGGATAATCAGCAGCAAAAGCCTACAGAAAAGTATATAAGGATAGCAAGGATGTGAGGTTAACTCTCACAGCCTGTAGTTGGCTGACACTTAAACCTTTGTGAGGAGTGAAGCTCCTGAAATGATGGAGAGGGGCTTTTCATCAGGAACTGTAGTGATAGGACAAGGGATAATGGGTTTAAACTAAACCAGGGGAATATACAGATTATTCAGGTTAGACATAAGAAAGAAGTTCTTTACTGTGAGGGGGGTGAGGCACTGGAACAAGCTGCCCAGAGAAGTGGTAAATGCTCCATCCCTGGCAGTGGTCAAGGCCAGGTTAGACAGAGCCTGGGGTGACATGGTCTAGTGTGAGGCATTCCTGCTCACAACAGGAGGTTGGAACATAAGGTCCTTTCCAACCCTAACCATTCTATGATTCTGTGAAATGCAGAACCCTCCTAAGTCCTTAAAGCTTGGGATGCATACTGTGATACACAGGGAAGAGGAAGGATGTGGAGGAAAGAAACAGCAAGGCAGTGTTCACCTCACCTCTCTGCATGCAAAGCTTATTTGTGTGGTGTCATTAGGCACTTCTTAGGCTAAAATTGGCATCCTGTGCTTACTATCCCTGCAGGAGCTTTCTCCATAAACTTCCATGGTCATTTTTCTGCATCTGTGTAAACTTTTCACATCAACCTAAAACCATGGTAAGAAGTTCCACAGTGTAGACACATGCAGTGAGAAAAGCCACCTATTCACACATGTTTTAGATATGCCCCTTGCTAGATTAATCCCTAACTCCTAGGTTTTGCCATACTACTCTGTGGCTACTGTTGGGGAAGCAGATAAGCAAGTGCATCAACCTGCCAGTGGCAGTGCAAATATACTCCTAGGAGGCCATGTCTTGAAGTGAGATAGTGAACCCAAGCACCCATATAATCTACACACATGTTCCCCTTGCTTTTGCACTCAGCTACTTCTTCAATGCCACCATTGGCAATCCTTGTACCCTGAACTACCTTCTGTTCTCAGGTAAGAATGAAAAACCTACTCACACAGAAAGAGAAACTACTATGGCTCTCCAGCATTGTATAAATGACTCTTCAGCATATGTACAAACACAAGAAAGGCAAAGAGAACAGTAAAGGCTGAAAAGACCAGGGACACAAAAGTAGCATCTATAGCAATGTGTGAAAGGGCAACTGTAAGGCCTAGTACTATTGTTATTTGGAGCACTCCTCATACACTAATCAGTGTGTAAAATAAAGCTCACTTAGTAGCTTTTAAGAATACTGACTGATTTGCTGTTTTAAGATCTTTAATAGCATATCCTGTAACAGTCAAGACTGACCAGTATCCGGAGCCAAGAAACTGGATAGCTCAGACCACTGCAGGTCACCACTCAGCTTCCAGAGATCAAATTACAGTCACATTTGAATTTCTTCCTGTATACCTACTGCTTTAGGTGTGGTAGAGAAGGGAAAGGAACACCTGAGAAGATGGATTTTTGATATTCCAGAAGAATGACCAGTGAGAACCTTTAATGGGGATGCTTTACCTAGCCCTTCCCTGAAGCCAGCAGCAAATGACATGATCTCTCCTACTCAGTGTCACTACAGGAAACAGCAAAGATTTTTACTTGTTGATGAAGCATAAATTTGTCATCAGACACTTCCTCAAGTTGCAGAGTACAGAAAACGCAGGAGGATTGTAAACACAGGAACCTGTGTATCAAATACAGCTCCAAAACTCTAAAATTGATTGAAACCAAGACTTTTATAAAGCCTGATCCTTTAATTCTTCCACTTTGTGACTGGAGCCAAGCTTTTCTGTACTTACAGCTCACAGGTGAAATGTATCCATCAGTTCAAAAAACAAGGTGTACAGTGGAGCCACAAGGTGAACCACATCAAACAAACTCTTGTTCTGACGTATTGGGAGTTTCTAAATGTCAAACTGGTTTCCAGTTCTGCTCACAGAATGGTCTGATGAACAGTTAGGTCAGCACAAGTGAGGGGATGGTATAGTAAAAGGGCCCAAAACATACACCAAAATTGCTGCTAGACATTTCATATCAAGCCCCACCTAATCTTCACTACAGAGAGGTAAAGGGACTCACAGATAGGCCATGAGCCTCCCCTGAAGTCACTGTGAGAGGCAGAGTCCGGCTCTGGTCCTGGTTCTGATCTATTGGGTCACGCTGTTTCATCACACAAAGCATGGCTTAGATAATCTTAACTTTTCCACCTTACCAAAACATTACTCTCTTGCTGCTTACAAGTAAAAGTTACACATCACAAGAAGCTAGAATGGTGTGGTGCTGATTTAGCTTGAGGCAGTTGAAAACTGCCTACACTATGAACCTGTGAAAAAAAACAACCACTATAATCAGTCTCATTCTATTCAGACTGAAACAAGGCTCCAGAAGAGCAGTTGTTAGATTTGCAGCATCCCAAGCACCATGTCCACAAAACTATCCACAATCCCATCCTCCTCCTCTCCTAAAATGAAGTTCCTTAACAGAACTCTTATCCAGAAAAGGGTCTCAAGTAGAACTGGCAGAATTCTTACCTGTGTCCAAGTCACTGCTATTAGCAGCTTCACGCAACCTTTTCAGAGCTAGAGAGAAAAGAAAGAAATTACTGGAAAGGAGGGAAGAAAACAGCACTTTCCTACTGAAACATCCCACTCCACCTCTGGTGCAGGGCCTAAACCACACTGGTGCTGTCTCGGCACACAGAAAGGGAAGCAAGGGATCAACATGCCCAGTAAGAAGCGCTCTCCTTGCCTCCTCCTGCCGGGTACCCTCCCCTGGCAGGAGCAAGGAAACCTTCCCAAGCCGCCCACCGCGCAGATCCGAGCTCCTTCCGGAGGCCCCGCACACGGGGAAGCCGAAGCTCTACCGGCTCCTCAAACTGGAGGCTTTCCACCCCGCTGAGGCCTGGGCGGCTGAAGGAAGGGTCGACCCCAGCAGGAGTGCTGCCGTGTCCTCCCGCTCACCGTGGGTCTCCTTGCCCGTAGGCCCCAGCCAGCGGTGGAGACGGGCGGCCCTGCGTAGGCGGCGAGCCGAGATCTTGCCCGTGGGCTCCTCCCGCTGCCATAGGACGTGTAGGTAACCGAGGGGAGAGTCCGCAGCCGGCCCCAGAGTCAACCCGGCCCCCAACGCCGGCTCCGGTGCCTGCTCCGGCTCCAGTCCCGCGTCAGGCGCTGCTGCGGCCCCGCCGCCCCCCTCCATCCCCTCACGAGCCGAGCCGGGCCGGGCCAGGCCGCAGAGCCGGGGAAAGGCCGGGAGGGGAGGGTCGTCGCTATAGCAACGGGGCGGGACGTACCCGTTCGACCAATCGAAGGCTCCGCACCGCAGGAGTGCAGCCAATGGGAAGGCAGAGGGAGAGGATAGAAGGAAGACGAGTGGATATAGGGGAAGGGGCGCCGAGGCAGATCTGACGGGCAGGCATGCTGTCCAATCAGATGGGAGGGCGGGCCATAAACCGCAGCGGACCGAAGACAGGCAGTTGTTTCAGCCAATGGGAGGGCACAAACTCATTCCGCCTTCCGCCTAGCTAGTCCTGCGTTGCCGCCCGGAGGCCTTTCGGTGTCGCGCCGCGCCGCCGCCATGGCCTACCCGGGAGAGGACTACGACAATGATGTACGGGTCGGGGGGATCGGGGCGGCGGGAGGGGACCGGGGTGACTGTGTCCGTGCTGGCGCGATGACTAGCTGCTGCCGTCTCTCCACAGGCCGCTTATGATCCCTACGCCTACTCCAATGACTATGATATGCACACGGGTGAGTGCTGTGGCCTCTGCGTGCCCCGAGCCTGCTGGGCCCGTAGGCTTCGGCCGCCTGCCTCACTGCATCTCTTTCCTTCCCCTCAGGAGATCCGAAGCAGGACTTAGCCTACGAGCGCCAGTACGAGCAGCAGACCTACCAGGTGATCCCCGAAGTCATCAAGAACTTCATTCAGTACTTTCACAAGACGGTGTCAGATCTCATCGACCAGAAGGTGTACGAGCTTCAGGCCAGCCGTGTGTCCAGTGATGTTATAGACCAAAAGGTGTATGAGATCCAGGACATCTATGAGAACAGGTACAAAGGAAGAATCACTGTTTTAAACTGTGGTGGAAGTGCACATTGCTTTTAAAAAGGAAGGTTGACTACTGCCTCTGATGTTTGGGCTTTCCCTAAAATACAGGGTGAGATTTGATGACTGCAGGAAAAAAAACACCCCAAACCCTCAATATTTCCATGCCGTTAGACTAATATAAGCATAGGTGAGTTATAACTTGTCTGACGGAAAATCCCAGTCCTGTGCCTAGTGGGCATGGAGGCAGCAGAAGTGACCCCAGTTGTGCTAGTTAAGCAGCTTGTAAAAGGCCATGAGGTTGTGTCTGTTCCCTGCATATACTCCCTCCTGCTTGTGGCTCTGTCACCTTGACATAAAGGAAGTATGAAGGTAACACACACAACTGTTACATACTTCAGGGATAAACTGAAGACTTTAATTGCTTAGTTTGTGATTCTCATTCTTTGATTCAACACTGGACTTACTAGAAGGAGGTGGGGGTCCCCTTTCTTGTCCAGGGCCTCTATATGGCAATCTCTAATTCCAGCACTGTTATACTGAGAAAGGGTTTATAATGCCACATGTGTGTCTATCTTTCAGCTGGACAAAGCTGACGGAAAGGTTTTTTAAGAATACCCCATGGCCGGAGGCCGAGGCCATTGCCCCTCAGGTTGGAAATGGTAAGTCTTTGGCTGTCTTTTTACTTTTTAGAGAAAGAAGAAGCTAAATAATTTGTTAAATTAGTGAGCAGGTGTCGAGTGTTGCTGCTGCCTGAGTCACTCATGTTTGTTCACTCTGGCAACTCTTCCAGCAGATGCTTGTCAAGAAGTCAAACTCCCTTTATTACTGTGGCAGGAGGAGCACCACTGGTATATCCAAGAGATCCAGTTTCCTAGACCTCTGTAGCTTGCTAATATCTTGTTCTGTCATCTTTTTTCCAGATGCTGTTTTCCTCATCCTGTACAAGGAGCTATATTATAGGCACATCTATGCCAAAGTCAGCGTGAGTGTTTGTTCTGTGCCTCTGTTGATTGCATGCTGGCATCTCCATGTCATCAAACTTGCCAATTCTTGCTGCTGTTACAGCATCAACGGTTCTTTATTTTTTGCAAGGCAGAATTGGGTGGGTTTATGAGACCTTAATCAGGTTGCAGTTAAGAAAGCTTAAAAGTCTTGCTCTTTCTCTGTAGTAAGAGTTCACTAATTGCTGAAAAGCAAGAAATACTTGACTGTCTTTCTGAGGCTCATTAGCTGTCTCCTCAAGCTTGGTTGTGGTGAGTGTGCAGGTTTCCCTGACAGCCTGTATGAATCAGAAGAGCTGGTCTGGGTTTTCAGGTGTCTATTGTGCAGAAGTTTGTTACTGTAGTGGTTAGTGAGTTAGGGAAGAAGGAGGTGTTGGGGGGTAATTAAATTTTCTTTCTGATAGAGCTGTAATTGCCACAGCCTATAGAAATTCAATTGATCTGTGTTTGTTTTGTGGCTCTTTGTTCTCCAGATTAGCAGGTGGGTGAAGAGGGGGTGTCACAAGAGGAAGGTGTATTGTTTGTGATTAAAAAACCCATGTCGGGTCAGAGTGCTTTGTGGAGAGGGAAACAGGCGCTTTTAAGGGATACAGGAGAAGGAAATGGAAAGAATAATGCTCTATAAAGCAAAGCAACCACGACCTTTTTTTTTTTTCTTCTAAAGCTAATTCAGTCAGTGAGAAAATCAGTTGGTATTGGTTCTTTAAAGAAGGAAGCTGAACAGAGGCATCACTTAATAAGTACAAATAATAAGTAAATAATTGCATAAATAATAAACAAACAGCTGTGTAAATAATAATAAATAAATGATAATGTGTAAATAATAGCAAATAAGTAACTGCGTAGCTAATTAATAAGTAAATAAATAACTGCAGTTTTGGTGTGGACCAGAGGGGGGAGAAATGAGCACTTTAAAAAGGTGCTGCATTAACCCAGCTCGGGCTTTAACAGGAGAGACTGGTTTCTCAGGCTGCACTATTAGTTGTTCTCAGACTGCTTTTGAATTGCCTCCAGGTGAAACAAGCAAGATCATTCTAGGAAGAGAGTGATTCCCTATTGTGTTTGCTGGTCTTTCAGAACATTAGAAATAGCGTCTACAAGTAGAATTGTTGATTTAGAAAGGTTTCTCATGAGGGGAGAAGGAAGGAAAGACATTGAAGGTAATGGGAAACTTAAGTCTTGACAGCAAAGAGGAGGACAAGGGAGGTTAATGCATCTTATTCGCAGGGGGTTTGATTGCTTGATTGCCCTATACATGAGAAAACAGCCCTATTCTAGGGGCCAATAATAATACAATATCAGGTCTTCTGGGCGGTGCTGGTGCATGTCGTAGTTGAATATTGGCTCTAACATTTCTGAAATAGCCCCTGTATTGCCCCTGCCCTGTCTATTGTCTGTCCTTCATATTCTGCCCGTAAACTCCCTTCTGCCTTGCTTGAAACTAAGCAGACTGTGCTTAACTTCTCATTGCAGGGGGGACCAACGCTGGAGCAGAGATTTGAATCGTATTACAACTATTGCAATCTCTTCAACTACATCCTCAGTGAGTTGCTGTAATTCCTTTCTGGTTTGTGAATTTGGGAGAGTGGATGGAGAGGGCAGAGCTGGAGAGGATTAGAACTGTGATGTTTGTTTATAGACCCGAGAGGGAGAAGTAGTCTATGAGCTTTCCATGTGTTTGAGTTTTTGTTGACTGAAG
The DNA here is from genome assembly GCA_032466535.1 of Forpus xanthops. Taxonomy (NCBI): domain Eukaryota; kingdom Metazoa; phylum Chordata; class Aves; order Psittaciformes; family Psittacidae; genus Forpus; species Forpus xanthops. Next base: position 55,072 of record JASSUY010055718.1, read on the forward strand.
AGCACTTTACACCCATGCTTTTAAACCCACAAAAAGCATAAATATTTTCCAGTGCTTTCTGAAGTACTGTAAAAAATTAAACATGTTTAGCTTTATGTCTTGCTGAAAACTATTTCACCTGTCATTTTATGAAAAAGCAAACTGAAGCTATAAGCTAGACAAAACTTTCAGTGTTTCACAAATGCTTACTGTTGTTGACTCCCCTTGGAACAAATCTTAGTGTCTGTGACTCCCTGACAGACTTCTTGTGGAGAAAAGATCAGTTGGGGTAAAACCCTACAGCCTGTGTGCAGCTTCTGAGTATTACTGCTACTGAGCAGTCACACTCTAGAGGTTAACCCCGTATGTGCTCTTATCCTTTAAAAGGGAAGAAATTGAGGTAGCCAAGGTATATATCACTGCTCTTCTGGAAGTTTCATTCATCTGATGCTACATCTCCCATTTCAGGGAAAATGTGTTCTTTCAGTTATCTATTCCTCCAGTTCTACCACTATCTTTGTTCAAGATATTAAGCCTCGCATCTATTACTTGCAATCTTCTGCAGATGCTGATGGCCCTGCTCCTCTGGAACTGCCTAACCAGTGGCTCTGGGATATCATCGATGAATTCATATACCAGGTATATGACTATAAGACTGGGCCATTTTGCAGTTGCATTCTCTCTATTAGGTGCTATATACATTTTTCATCTCGTCGCTCTCTGTGATTTTCATAGATAAGGTAGTTGTAAACATGCAGATTTTTAAGTTACAGGGAGGTTTTTGGGAAGTCGTGGACTTCTATTGATATTTCTGTGTCAGTTGCTGCTTAGGGGATTTTTTTTTTAAACTAACCTTCATTTCTGCCTGGTTTGTGCAAAGCAGCCTGACTGAAGTCTGCTATAATCACTAAAACCTTCTGAAGATACTTGTTCAAGCTCATTTTATGTGTTCTTCGATTTTACTTCAGTTTTGTATTTCCTAGTCAATAGGGCCTTTATGCTTGCACTGAAAGGTTGCTGACCTGATTTGAAATAATCTGTGGTCTAAGATCTTGATGTTAGAAAATAATTTTCCACTTAATCATTCTGAGTGCAGCAGTACAGATCTCAAATGCTGTTGGTTCTTCTCTGTAGATTCCTTTCTCTGTAACTTTTTATTATAGACCTGCCTGGAATTCCTCAAGCGTTGCAGTCTTGCCAAGCTTGAGGATGAAAAACAGTGTGGGCATATGTAGAAAAAGATAAGAGTGTGTGCAGACACATCTTATGACTTGGTTGTTCTCTTTGTTACCTGTTCGGACAGCAAATCCTTCTCAGCTCCTTTTGTCTTCTGGCGTTTTCCTTCTATATTGTATATTTTTTTTCCCTAGGTGGTTTAAAGGTGGTATTATTTCCCATTTTGGTTGCCAGGTGATCTCAGATGAAACTTTTGCAGCTTATTGTAGTGCCTTTGTGTGATCAACTTGTAGGCTTTGTGCACTTATCTGAACATCTCCAAAATAGCTTCTCATCACTGAATCTCTGCTTTTGTAGTTCCAGTCTTTCAGCCAGTACCGCTGCAAGACAGCCAAAAAGTCTGAAGAGGAAATTGATTTCCTTCGTTCCAACCCCAAGATCTGGAATGTCCACAGTGTCCTTAATGTGCTGCACTCTCTGGTAGACAAATCCAACATCAACCGACAACTGGAGGTCTATACTAGCGGAGGTGAGCTGGCTGAGGGTTGCCAAGCAAGAACCTCTGTGCTGCTTTTATTCTGCTGAGCTCAGTTAGTTTTGTTTGGGGACTGGAGCACATGCCATATGAAGGTAGGCTAAGAAAGTTGGAGCTGTTCAGCCTGGAGAAGAGAAGCTGCGTGGAGACCTTATAGCAGCCTTCTAGTATCTGAAGTGGGGCTATAGGGATGCTGGAGAAGGACTCTTCATCAGGGACTGTAGTGATAAGATAAGGGGTGATGAGTTCAAACTTACACAGAAGCTCAGGTTAGATATTAGGAAGAAGTTCTTTATTGTGAGGGTGGTGAGGCCCTGGAACAAGTTGCCCAAAGAACTGATAAATGCTCCATACCTGGCAGTGTTCAAGGCCAGGCTGGGCAGAGCCTTGGGTGACATGGTCTAGTATGAGGCATCCCTTCCTATGGCAGGGTGTTGGAATTAGATGATCTTGAGGGCTTTTTTCCAACCCAGACCATTCTATGATTCTGTGATTACACTTGACGTCTTGCTCCTTTTGCTTGTGAACACAGAGATGTGAGAATGGGAGCTTGCTTCCTTGGAAGAAGGCATCATGGCTCCTTTTCTCCCTAGGTGACCCTGAAAGCGTGGCTGGTGAATATGGTCGCCACTCCCTCTACAAGATGCTGGGCTATTTCAGCCTGGTTGGGCTCCTGCGTCTGCACTCTCTGCTGGGGGATTACTACCAAGCAATCAAGGTTCTGGAGAACATTGAGCTCAACAAGAAGGTAAACAATGCTTTTTAAACGCTCTGTTTTGGGTTCCTAAATGCCTCTGTTCAAACATGCTGGTGAAAGATTGACATAATGAATCTTCCAGCTGAGGAGCTGTTTGTAGCTGTTGTTGTCAGGAGTTTGTAGTTGAACACAGCTGGAGCTTTGGCATTAAATCAAGCCATATGATAATGCCTGATGCTGTTGCAGCACAAATGCCTAGTTTTTTAGGAGGTTTGCTGTGTTGTGCAAAGCGGTATTGTTACAGGGAATATTGTTTGAAGTGTAAGTGGTAGCTAGCTGAGCATATCGTTCCCACCTCGATCAGTGGCTCATTGTGGTTTTGACTCTTGTTCTCATTGTACCCGCTCCCTTCATGCATGTTTTTGCCCTAGAATTGGGTGCTACTTACTGTAACAGTGGCAAAAAAAGTCCAGCTGCAGCGCAGGCTTTGCCCAAGGTTTAGAACAGATCTATTTATGTTCTGTCTAGCACAGGACGTGGAGTGAAACGGGGAAAGGGAACTGAACAAAGCAGTGTTAGGCACGGTGCGAGAGTCCTCTGCTTGCAGGAAGCTGAAACTGGAAAACATAGGAAATGGGCTGATCTAATAAAAAGTAAGGAAGCTGCTGCAGGGATGGGTGGGAGGTGAGGTATCCTGAATTAACCCACTCCTTCCTATATTTGGGATGAGAGTGAAAGCAGAGGTGGCTGGATTCTGGATAATGAGCAGTTTGTATCAAAGTTGGTTGTCTCCTTTCTGACATAGGATGTTCATCCTTCCTTCTCAGAGCATGTATTCCCGGGTGCCTGAGTGCCAGGTAACCACATATTACTATGTGGGCTTTGCATACCTGATGATGCGACGTTACCAGGATGCCATCCGTGTCTTTGCCAACATCCTCCTCTACATCCAGAGGACCAAGAGCATGTTTCAGAGGACAACCTACAAGTATGAGATGGTAAGAAATAGAATAGGTCTAGACTTCCCAAAAGAAAAAGTTGCTTTCTTCTTTCAGGCCTCTTCTGTCGCTTGATAACTTGCATCTAATAGTTCAGCCTTATTTTCCTGGACTGCTCTGGTGGTGGTGCCTGGGGATCCTGTGAACTGCTTTGCCATGTGCAGCAATATTTTCTCTTAGCTGTGATACTAGTTTCTTCGGTTGTTCACCATACAGCTGCCCTAGTTCCTCTGCACCCTCCCTCTAGGCAGTGTTGCTAATGAGTATCATTTACAATAATATTCTTGTTGATGCTGCTTCAGCCTCAGTCCTGTTCCTAGTCCAGTCCTGCATTTCAGATTAAGGCCACTCAGATGTATCTCCGTTGTCAGTCATTCACAAACTGTTTTACTTCAGCATAGCTGAAACAAAGCTGCTTTTTCTTTCAACCTAAGTTGTCTCTGGTTCCTGTTTTAGCCCTTGCTGGTGCTGTCTCCTTTTCACCCTTATGATTAATTTCATTTTGTATAGCCAAATCCTGCCATTCTTGGTTAAAAAAAAATTCATATGTCTGTTTCAGACACACAGCTTTCCATTTCATCCCACAGTCAGATAAACCTTCCTTTTCAATGTTTTCTTCACTCGTTTCCCTGATACCTCCGTTGCCTGGAGATACTTGTTAAACTCTGCCTTCCCTTCCCCTGTGCTTTTCCTTCCCTTTTGCACTTTTTTGCACCAAAGCAAACATGCTTCTGGCCATCCAGGTTCTGTATGGCTCTGGGTACATTCATTCTATCCAGCCCTCTTTTTCATTGATAAGAGCCTTGATGTGGCATTCCATCTGTCTGCTTTGCCCAAAGGCATTGCTTTATGCTGACCCCCTTGAACATTAGGACTATTGGTGGTCTGGGTAAAGGGTCTGTCCCTGAAAAAAGGTCTGTTTTTCTCTCCCAGATTCCTTTGGCACTGTAATGCCTAAACTCATTGATAATTAACAGGTTCTCCTCTCTATCTCAGATTAACAAGCAGAACGAGCAGATGCATGCACTGCTGGCCATTGCCCTCACCATGTACCCCATGCGCATAGATGAGAGCATCCACCTGCAGCTGCGAGAGAAATATGGGGATAAGATGCTGCGCATGCAGAAGGGTGATGCACAAGTCTATGAGGAGCTCTTCAGTTACGCTTGCCCCAAGTTCCTCTCCCCAGTGGTGCCAAATTACGATAATGTGCACCCTAACTACCACAAGGAGCCCTTTCTGCAGCAGCTCAAGGTCTTTGCCGATGAGGTTCAGCAGCAGGCACAGCTCTCTACCATCCGTAGCTTCCTCAAGCTTTATACCACCATGCCTGTGGCGAAGCTGGCTGGCTTCTTAGACCTTACAGAGCAGGAGTTTCGTATCCAACTGCTTGTCTTCAAGCACAAGATGAAGAACCTTGTATGGACCAGTGGCATATCTGCCCTGGATGGAGAGTTCCAGTCTGCCTCTGAGGTTGACTTCTATATTGACAAGGTTGGTATCTGCCCCTTGCTTGCTAGGAAATTCCCTTGCCCAGGAAATTGTGGAAGTAGCGGCGCCCAATTTTGCTCCAGTCTGTAGGAAACATCCCTTCCTTTGTCATGTGCAGGGCTTGGCTGTCCAAATTTAAGTCAGCCATGCTTAATAGGAGTATCAGTGAATGAACAGGGATGGGATGTCACAGGCACCTTTGGTAGTCATTGTACCCAGAAAACAAAGGTCCTAAATGTCTTCCCCAGGACAGAGGGAACTGTCTGTCAGCGTTCTCAGGAGGTGACATTTGGGAGACCTTCTGAGATGTTACTGTGTTAAGTGGGGCTGTCAGCTTTGTAGGTCTCCCCCATATCTTTCCTTTGCTTGACAGAGATTAACTTGGTCATGTTACGGGTCTGGCTTTCACTGGAGCGGCATTTAGCTTTGCCTGCTCTAGGATGAATCTAAACACAGGGTTTGGTCCTGTCACCACTCTGCCCTTGGAGCTTCAGGCAGCAGGAAGCATAGCAGAAAGTCTATTAGGGCTTCCTTGTTGAATAAAATAGCAGTAACCATTATGTTCCTTTCCAGGAAGGAGAGCAGGTTGCTCCATGTTTTAATGGTCTTTAAAGCAGAGTTCTTAGTGCAAGGTCTCATGCTAAGTCTCAGCATGCCTGTCCTGGTAGACAGCATGACTCTTAGCTTTTGGTCAAGGAAAGCAGAGCATGAATCAGGGTTGGGGCTGTGACACTGCTGCAAAGAGAGACTAAAATAGGCAGTGTGCAAGAATGTGGGAAGTGAATATAGTGTGAGTTTGGTACCCATCCCAGGCAAAGGTTATAGGGAAGGCGGCCCACAGAGAACTGAATAGTTGCTGTGGGAATAGCACAGCTCAAGTACATGTGGTGCTGAGCCAGGGCTGGAGTGAAGCCCCTTTGGTTGCTCCTCAAGTTTTGCAGTCCTTCGCCTGACGTCATGCTGTTCCCTTCTCAGGACATGATCCATATTGCAGACACAAAGGTTGCTCGACGCTATGGGGACTTCTTCATCCGCCAGATCCACAAGTTTGAGGAGGTAAGGCCTGAGCAGGAGAGCTGTGTAGGAGGAGCGGGATGAGCATTGGGCTGTGCAGCCCCTGGAGGAGCCACACTTGTGTGACACAGCTGCATGATGCCTTGCTGGAGTAAGCCCCAGCTCTGCAAGGCACTGGCAAAGGCAGATGGTTTCAGCAGCAATTGCTGGCCTGTGAAGAATGGTTTTGTGTGAGAAATGCTCCTTTGAGCCACAGGAAATATTTGCTGTCCAAGAGCAGGCACTGACTCAGTTGTCCCCAGAAAACTGTGGTGTTCCTATCAGTAACATAACCAAATTTGTACCCTGCCTTCTTAACTATGGCTCTAGGAAGTGGCCTCAAAGATTTCTGGAGCGCTGATGATTTCAATGGTGTGCTCAGCCAGGAGGTGACATTCTGTCACTGCTCCACAATCCTGACAGAAGCTGCTGCACACTGGAAACAGTAGCAAAAACCAGAGATGGGGAGACTTCAGCAATACAGGGTTGTGATAGAAGTGTGCTAGAAGTTTGCATCCTTCTCCCCACATCTTCTGCTGTCTTGGAGAGGAGAAGGTGGTTCCCCTTCTGCTTTGTACACTGCCTGCTCTTGCCTGAGAGTTTTTTGTCAAGTGAGTTGAAGAGGAGGGAGTTGAGACATTGGATAAAGGCTGCTGTGGGGGGCAGTAGTGGATATCAATCACTGTGTATTTTTCTGACCTTTGCTTTCTCTAATTCCAGCTGAATCGAACCCTGAAGAAGATGGGCCAGAGACCGTAGAGCTTCTGTGCATGCAGTGATTGGCCTTATCAGAGAAGTGGGTTGTCTCTGTGGCAAGGGAGGGAGCTCAGGGTTCTGGCATTTCTAGAATCTCCTGTGACTGAAGGTTTTTGTACCTAAATAAGCAGAATCATTTGGCTCAAGTTACCCTATAAAGGACAAGGCATCTAATAAATGAGTGGAATTTTCACAGTGAGCATTCAGTATCTGATGTACTCATTTATTTTTCCTTCATGGAAGAATATCATTGCATCTGGAGACGCAGGCAGCTGCTGTTGTGTGTGCTGTCTTTGGTCCATGCTGTTACAGGTAGCAGTGGGGAGATCTCTTTCCATGTTTTGTAAAGGCACTGTGTGCAGCAAATGGGGAGGGCTCAGGGCTGATTAACAGAGACAAAATGACCAGTTCCACTGTGTTTCCACAGGATATGGAAAGAGATACAAGCTATCATTCATTGTAGCTTTCAGCTCTTGCACCACACATGGAATAAACCTGAGTTGTAGTTGCTTTCCTAGAAAGTTACATTTTTGCCTTCCCACCCTCCTATTTTGTTAATTGCTATGAAGTAGAAATGCTCCAAGGTGGATTGACATGTGTTTAGAGGAAAGAGGAGGATTTTTATAAACATTAAACCAATATTAACTTTGGTCATTTAATGGTAATTCCTTGCTGGAGGTTGTGTTTTGTTTTAGCACAAGTGATGCCCAAGTCCTGGCCCTTAATTTAATGGAGTTCACTTTCTCTAGTAAACTTCCTGAGGATATTTCATTCATTAAACCTCTTTAAATGCTAATTTTCCCTGCTCTCCAGACACTTTGGATGCTTCAAGTCAAACTTGCAGTGCCTTGAAATAGAAAACTAGCCCAAGAAAGGGGAATCAAGGACCTGTCAGTACTAGGGAAGAGAATGCAAAGAATGAGTTACATCTCATCTGCCCTCCACACCCTCTCTCCCCTCTCCTTTTGCTAGCTTTAAATAATTTGATGTCTGAGTGGAAGAAACAGGTGCAAGAGGAAAACCTATGTGTGTAGTAGGGCAGCTACACAAAGTGTGCTTCACACACACCATCTGCCTCTTTGTACCTCTCCCTCTCATTCCTTTCCACTGAGAGAGGGGTCCTAGCAGGCTAGCTTGGCTTCATACATGATTCTGTTTAGAAATCAGGAATAATTAGCCCTTGTTGGATTATATGCCATGCCTGAATGAGGGTCAAGTTTCTAGTACCCTAGATACAGCTCAGAAGTAAACTTGTTTCCTTCCCATCACAAAGTCATGTAACTCAGGCTGGCAGGGTACAAGCAGCACAGAGTGAGATAAAATGGGCAGCTCCTGTTGGCCTTCTGGCTGCTGCTGTTAGTGTTGTGCCTGCTGAGGATTTACTGCTTCCAGTTCTGAAGGGTTTGAGGCAACCATTTCAGTAAGAAATTAAAAGACTAAGATGCCACTGCATTGCACAGAGCTGGGCTCATATCAAGCAAATCCACTCCTTTTTGTTTTTAGGGCTGGCACTTCGTGTGTATTTACCAACAGCAGCACAATGAGCATAGCTGTTAACAGCAACTCTTCTGCTACTTTCTTACCAAAAGCCTAAATCTCCCCCAGAATATGTGCTCAGCTACATGTCATATACAACACGAAAACTGCTGGCAGGGCAGGATCTCTGTGATCAGTTCAAGTTCACAGCATATAGCAAAGGAATCCAGTATGTTACTGGATTTTAGTCTGGTTTTATTCTATGATTGGCATGTTTTAATTACAGACTTCTAACATATATATAGCACCTTAAACACTCCAGTGGTTACAGGCTGTTCCCAGCTATGTGAATATGCTGCTGCTTGTGTTTGTATCTGCTAGGGCTTCTTCCAGAGGATGCAGAGACCATCTGCCGGTCCGCCTGGCTCCATGCCTTGTCTGAGGGACCGCTGAAGGTTAACGGAGCAAGGCTGGCACTTGGTGGAACGGAGCCAGGAGGAGCTTGCAGCTCTCTCGTGGAGCAGAAGGATGGGCTTGGTGAGCTGCAGTGCCTGGCACTGCTTGAAGCTTAAGGAGTGCAGGGTGTTCAGCAGCATCAATAGAGCCCCATTGCTTCTGGGCAGGCATGCTGCAGCCTTGCTACAGCAGTAGGGTTTGGTTAGTGAAAGCGTTTTCAGGAGGCTCTGGCCAAAATAGTTTTTATCAGAAGAAACCACAGCACAGGGTTTTCTGCTCTGTCTGACCTGTAGTTGTGAAGGGGGTGAGTGTGATTAGGTACCCTGGAAAAGACAGTCAAGAAAGCATTCCTGATGCAGCTCTCCCTTAAGATAGATCAGGAAAACACTGTCAGGCAGGTCTGGGGGATGCTGAATGGCCAGCTCGGTCATTACAAACTGAAGACAATGCTTCATTTCCTTTTTCCCTGCACAGTAGTTTTTCTTGTGATTTACACCGCAGCTTATTTTGGGCACTGAAGGGTGAGGCTGCAGAAGACATTCAGGGAGAATTTGTTTTTCCCTTGTTAAAGCTCTGGGACCGTGGGGCAATAAAATGTAACAGTGCAATAGAGGAAGGGGAGTGCTATGTGAGAGGTCTTACTGGAGAAGGAATACACATCTCAGAAATGAACTTGCTGACTTGGTGCTGGCAGCAGTAAACAGCAGTGTGACAGATTGGTCTTTCAGAGGTAGCTATTGCCCACCTTTGCCTAAAAAACAGTGTGCAGCAAAATGAAGTTTAATAGCATGCTTCCCCCTGCCCTTGTCAGACCATCACACTGAGCGTGCAAGCTAGCTCCTGGGACAATCCATATCCGTTTTGTGGGTTCCTGAGATTGTATCGCACTCTTCCTCCACTTCTTCAGGACTTCCTGTGAAATGCTGCTGGCAATTCCAAGTGTCCTCATCTTCAAAGCCCTTCCTGGCGCTGAGCCTACCCTGGGAGTCACCTACACCCCACCCGTACTCTGCTGCTTCATGTTTCCATATCCTCCACTGCTGTGCCTTGTGTCTCTAGGACTGTGAGAGCTGCTTGTGCCTGTAGTCTTATGGATGAGGCTGAAGAAGATCCAGAAAAGAGGTTGCCTGGTGCTTTTGTTCTTTAGCTGAATTTAAACTTGAATTCAGACCCAACTGTTTTCAGTTCCCTCTGGGAATCCTCAGGGACTGTGTGAAAAAAAACCAGATTGCAACTTTCTGTAGGGGCTTTTATCTGATAATTGAGCCTTCCCTGAGCTGGGAAGAGCCGTGAAGCGAATACTTCTCCCCAGCCTCCTGCCCTAACTTGGAAGCAGGAATCCCATTCCTGGGGGACCGCTCCATTCCCCTTCCCTCCTCTCAGGGGAGAGCCCTCAGCTCTCCTCCCTTCCCGGTGGATCGGGACACGCACCGGCAACAGGAGCTGGCACCGGTCGCCACGTGCCCCGGGACTCCGGACCACGCCCCCTTGCAAAAGCCCCGCCCACGTCAATAAGCCCCGCCCACCAACCCCGCCCCGCCCCTCTGCTCCCGGTGGCGGTGGCGGCAGTGGAAGCGGTCGCCCCCATGTCGGGCCCGCGGGGTGCCCTACAAGCCTGGTGCCGCCGGCAGTGCGAGGGGTACCGCGGCGTGGACATCCGCGACCTCAGCGCCTCATTCCGCGACGGCTTGGCCTTCTGCGCCATCCTGCACCGGCACCGGCCCGACCTCCTGTGAGTGTGCTGTGGCGGCGGTGCAGGCCGCGCCGCACCGGCCTGGCTACGGACGTGGTGCCGAGGCCTGGCACCGGCCAGCGGTTGGTGGGGGCTGGAGGAGCTGGGCCGGGGTTCCCCGGGCGGGGAGGCGGAGGCGCCGGTGGAAGTGGCTCCAGGCTGGCTGGCAGGGAGTGATTGAGGCTCCTGCATGGATGTGGGGGGGTGAGGGGCAGGGAGCGCAGCAGGGGCTCTGTTGCTTCCCGACGTTAATTGGTACCGGGATGAAGCGTGCCGTGGTTCAGAGAGAGACCCTCTGATCTGGGCTCGCGGACCCGTCAAGGTCAGGGTTAGCAGAGTGGTGTGGCTTAAGGCTGGGGAGAGTGTGGAGGTGGGCTAGGTCCATGCACCTCGCTGGGAGTGCTGCCTGCAGCTGGGAATGGGGTGTTTTGCCTCTGTGAGAGGTGGGCATTCCCACTTCCCAAGGATCAGAGGCTTGCCTGGCGTGGGGATATTCCCAGCTGCCAGAGGCAATCACTCTGAAACATGCAGAGCCCTGGACCGGGTTGTTTCTTCCATTTCCTTCCAGATTGTTTTCTGTGGATGCGGCAGTGAAAGCAGGAGGTAGCAAATACCAGCAGGGATATCGAGTCTTGCTGGCCTCCCCCTGCAAATGGCTCTGAGTTGAATTTCCTCCATGAGCCCCCCTTCGAAGGCTGGCTCTGAGGGGGAATGTGAGTTTCAGGAGGCAGCTGGTGCATTGGGGATTGCTTGGGGGCATGGTGTCAGGCTGGAGAAACTGGCTGAGCTGCTGGAAGGAATCTGCCCTGACCTGCTACCATAACCGTGTGTGCCTCAGCTCTGCTGGGAACCCGCCTCATGTCTGCTGCAGTCTTTGGTACCCCTTGCAGTGCAGGTAGTAGCTGTTACCCTACTGCCTTGCCTCTGGCATGCACACACTCCTCACCTGTCAGTAAAGCTTGGTGGTGTGTCCCCTGGTGCGTTCTGTGCAGGACTGCTGGCTCTTCCTTTGAGGTTGTCTGAACTGACCAAATCCTTCTTTTTGAGTTGCCTTCAGGGATGGTCTTTTGTCATAGCAGCAAACTCTAGCAGCCAGAGGGTTGATTGACAGTGACTCTGCTGAGGAGCTGCAGTGTCCATGAGAGGGTAAAACCAGCCTGTGTGCTTCCAAACAGAAGCTGAACAGGTAGGCTAGGAACCAAACTGCTGTGTTTCAGATGGCTGTCACAAAACCCTCGGTGAGACATTCAGGGACCACCAAGAGCTGAACCATATGATGGCTTTGCGTTGCTCTGGGTCTTGAGGGAGCTGCATGCTCTTGTGTCCCAGCAGTTCCTCTGTTAGGGCTTACTTTGATTAGCTGTTGGAGGGGAAGAGGCAAATTAAGGACAGCAGCACTGCCAATTACTGTGTTTCTGAATGATTTCTTTAATGTAAGTGGCACAGTAACTGGGTACTGAAAAGCTTTTCAGCAAAAGCTTATGATAAACACTACTAAAACCACCTGATGCTTTCACATTAATCATATTTACCATCCCATTAGGCAGCAGCCGCTGCTCTTAAATTGTCAGTGGGCTTAAATCTGCTCCTGGCAGATGTCCTAACTTTACAGGTCCTCTGCTATATCGTAGAGACAAAGCCCAGGCCTTACAAGGACATGGCATGCTGTCGAAGGATTTTCAGAGGGTGGGCAGGAGAACAGCATCATTTCATCTGATTCCAGCTTCTTCAGCCTGTCCCAATTTGGAAGTGGGTAGATCAGATCAGAGACAGTAAATGTGACTGCAGAAGAAAAGTGATTGCCCTTCTTTTTTTCTTAAGTGCTTTCAGCCAGCCCGTTAATGGCACTTGGCAGGGGTCTGTGGGTACATTTCTGACCTGTGTGGTCTTCCGTTGGCCCATGTGAAACAGCCATGCCGCTCTCCAAAGCAGCTGAGTACAGAACTTCAGCCTTCCTGCTTCCTGCTGGCTTTCCCTTGGGTTGCAGAGAGTAGCAGCTCATATCCACACAGGAACTGAGCTGGAGCTCTCTCCTCTACCTGTGTGGCACCAGTGCTCTGGCATCCAGATCCTCCAGGCTTTCTTTTGCTGCTGTGGTGGCTGTTGGTGTGTCCTGGTTGTCTAACCCTGCCCAGGTGCCTCCATTTGGCTGTACCAGTATGTGACACGCTGGGGAAGAGGCTGTTGTGAAAGGCTATGTGGATAAGTGAGGCTGAGGACAATTTTCTGTGTGATCTTTGATTTGAACACAATTGTCTTGGGGTAAAGCATCTGGTATCAGAGGGATGTTCTCCTGTGAGCTTCAGGGCAGCTCCTGTAGAGCTCTTGGAAACACTAGAGCGTTTGGGATTTCTTTGAAACATTTAGACTGGAAGTGCTCAGTATCTACTGAATCCAGCTAAAGGTGTTGTGAACTGACCACCAAAGGTGAGGTGCATACCCTGTGTGGTGAGCCATGAAGCCAAAAGTTGAGCTCTGCTCTTGTACACACCTCACTTGGATTCACTGCTTCACTCTTCTAATCAGGGAAATGGGAAACCTGGATTTGTCCTCTGACCACACTGCTGGCTGTGTGATCTCAAGGCGAGACACTTAATCTCTTCTTTTTCCCTTGTCAGTTGAGCTGGGAGCATCTAGGCCAACCTGACAGTGGACTGTGGGGATTAATGTTTGTTTGCTCAGTGCTCTAGAAATCTGAAGCATTAAACAAGTGTTTACAAGGCATTTACTGCAGCTTAGCAAGGCAGAAATCATCTTTCAGCGTCCCAAGCAGTGCCACTTCCCCAAAGCTCAGAGAATGTTCTTGGCATTCAGGGGTGAGAAGTCTGAGAGAACATGGCACGTTCCTTTCAAGTGCTGAAAGAGATGGAGACTTGAGGAAGAGAGATGAGAGCCGTGCTGGTTTGTGTCCCTGGAGCTGTGGGTTCGGTTACAGGCTGGATCACAAATCTCATTTGTTCCTTCCCAAGTACTGCCTGCATTTCCATGCAAGACCTGGAAAGCTGAAGGGCCTATTATGCAGCACTGCTGTTATTATTTATATTTGAGGAATCCAGGAATTAGCTCTGGTTTTAGCGGTACCCTTCCCCCTTCCCTGGGTCTGCTATGCTCCCTGGCAGCTGCCTGAAACCCCAGAGTGCTTAGTGGCTCTGCATGTATCTAATTAGGTAAGCGCTTGGGATGTTATTTGCATGGAAATATTACTCCAGGATATGTTATGATGCTGGGCTTTGCTGAGTCAAGGCAGTTGTTCAACTGGGACAGCCAGATTCTTGTCTGTTCTTACATCCAATCCCTTGGACCAGTATGTTGTCAGGAGAGGAGCCTGAGTGGGGCTGAGTGAAAGGCTACTGAGATCAGGGCAAGGAAATAATGTGACACATCCACATGTGGAAGGAAGGGGTACATCTGGGGTGACTTTTCCCATGCCTGAGAAGCCATGCTCCTTGCATGTCAGTACAGGGAACGTGTCCAGAGCCGCAGGGATGTCACGCGACAGAGCACCATGTGGGAATGCTTGTATCAGGAGTGATGGAGATCAGCACAGTCCTGCTTGGCTTGTTTGGAGAGGGAGCTGGGAATGCAGCAGAGAGGAACTGAATGCACTGTGATCCTTCAGGCCTCATACTGATAGGCTTCAGTATCTAGGGTAAAAGCTGAGAGTCTGCAATCCTACATTAGTGGAAAACTTCTATTCCCTTGCTGCTTGGTACCCCCCCCCCCCTTACCTTTTGAGCTTCACATCCTCCCTGCTGACATCTGCTTTCCCAGGCAGAATTGCTTTGGTTTACTAAAACAGCTTTAGTTTGCTGGGGCAGAGTGGAATGGACATGATGTTTCATCTGTCAAAAAATACTCTCTCGGGCCAGGCCACCAAGGAGTATTCAGGCTTCAGCTGTATCACTCCCATATGTTGAAAGTGAGGGTATTCAAAATGAAGGTCATGAATGGTTAGAAGGCAGTTGATATATAACTTAGCTGTCATCGCTTCTCCTGTGTTCCCAAACTGGTATTTTCTTTAAAAGGTAAAAAATAACGAACCCACAACCAAACCAACATCATACAAAACAAGTGCAGCAAGGTTAAAGGAATTCTCTGGGGAATAAAAAATGACTTAGGAAAAAACCCTTCTCCCAATGGATACTAGTCATAAATATAAAGAAGGCAGTAGTTTTAACATCAAAGCAAAGGCTGCAACTTGAAGCCTTTTCTCACCAGTGTGTAGAGAAGAAAAAGTCGTGGTACATTGAAGAAGCTGTGTTCTGTGCATGCATTTGCAAAGGTGCTTAACACAGACTTGATCATCCACCCCATCTTCTGCCTGTCCACCACATCTGCTCCTGCAGCAGTAAGCGGCTGCAATTTCATCTGGGAGGAAACTGCACCAGCAGCCTCTGAACGGAGGAAGTGTAGTTTTGTGGTGGTGCAGGCAGCTGGGAAATCTTTCCATGCTCATCCCGGGCTTCTGCAGTGCTGGGAAAGGCACATGAGGAGCTTCAAGAAGGGGCTGGTTGCCCTGCAGTGCGGTGCCAGGGTGTGCTGAGTTGGTGTTACAGGAAAAGGCAGTAAAATCCAAAGGGGGGTGGAGCAAGAGAGGCTCCCAGAGCCTTTCTCTGCAGGTACATGGATGAGAATTCTTTGTCTCATGCAGTTCCTGCTCAGCACCGTTGGGGTGAGAGATACATTCGCCACCTTGAATCTGAATTGTCCCTCTGCATCAGTCTCTCTTTTGCATGTCTCTCTGGGCCATAGGGGTGGTTTTGCCTGACCCAAAACCTCTCAGGGCTGTCCCCTCCTCTGTGAATCCAGCTTGCAGTCATACCAAGCTGCTTCATGAGGAGTTTTTTTTGGTAACAAAGCTGAGATCCTTGGCAGGAAGGGGCTGTAATCAGTTTAGCGTGATGCTGTTTTCACACATTATACCCACACGCACATGCAGAAGGCATAACTGACTCCTTCCTGTATTTCTCCCCCTCTATTGAAAATCTGCAGATTGCTTTAACCTGCTTCCCTTTGCTTCTGTGATGAAGGCAGCTGATCAGTCCCTGTGGCCAGGCTGATTCGATCCCCTGAAGACATCCAGGGGAATCAAGTGATGCCACAACGTGCCAGTTTGGGAACTTCTGGGGCTCCTCTCTGTGGAAACTCAAGTTTCCTTGCTGAAAAGGCTGTGCCCACAGGTGGTTTGCTGTGTACTGTGAGTGTTGTGGAGCAAGTGAGGACAGAGTGCAGTTGAGGACCTTTTGTGTCACCCCAAATCCCGGGGTGACCTCAAAGTCCCTAAGGTGGTACAGGAAGGTTTACCTAAGGAGCCTTGTAGGAGGGAGAGGTCTAGCACAGCAGCTCCTTGTCCTGAGGTAGGGTAATCTGCTTCCCCATCCTCCTGTTGCGCCTGAGTCCTTGGAGGGACAAGTTTAGAGTGATGTCGTGCACCCTTCACTGCAGTGGTGCATGATGCTCATTGGAATGTGGCCCTGGTATATCTGCAGCTTTAATCATAAGGACTGAAGAGATGGGTAAAGAGGGACCAGAATGACATTTTAATTTCCTGGTCAACACCCATTTGGGACTTGCTTTCTTGTTTTTTAATTGCAATTTCCCTTTGGTTTCTTTGTCCCTTTACAACCCAAAGATCTGCTTTGCCAGGGTTTTGTTTATTTAGGGTCTTACATGTTGAGTAGTTGTAAGGTTGGCTGTCCTGAGAACCTGTGTGTGGTGGCATTGAGGCCCTTTTCCTCTGTATCTCATGTGACTTCTTTTGTGCTATCTCATTTCAGAGACTTTGATTCTCTCTCCAAGGATGACGTCTATGAGAATAATCGCTTGGTAAGTCCCTGTTATGCAGTTCATGGAAGGAGGAAAGGATGTAAGAATGACTTGATGGAGGTCATGGAGTGTGAGAGGACTTTGTGACAGTGGTGAGGGTGTAAGGAAAAAAATCTGTACTTGTAAGTAACAGGCAAGAGCTTCTGTGGAAACATAAGGGAATGTGAAACATCAGCTTCCAGCCTGTCCTGCAGAGAAGATGGTTATCCTGATAGTTTCCAAGACAACATATCAGGTGAAGATTAAATGATGCAACATCATCTTGACCTCAGCTGTTCCAGACTTCAGGAAGCTAGTTTTACTCCAGGCATAAACAGAGGGGAAGGTCATGCTGGACCTATGCTGGTCTGCAATGTTCCCCTCCTGCTTGAGACAGCTGGAGCCAAGAGCACAAGCAGACGTTGGGGAATGGGGAGATGCCCAGCTCCAAGGGCTAGTAATAGCCTTGTTTGGGTCTTTTTTGCTGAAAGATCTAGTTGCTGCAGGCTCCATCTGATAGTCCATGGAGAGCTTTGGCCATCACCTTCCCAAGATGAATTGAGCTAGGTCATCTGAGGTTTTAGGATTAGGACTCTCCAGCTGTGTCTTGGCCATGGCCTTTCCTAGACCACTTGGTCCCTTTCAGCCATTAGCAGCTGTCTTTTCCCATTCAAGAGCCACACAATGGGTTTCTTGTCCTGTGAGTAACCCCTAAGCTGGGATCTCTCCTTGCTGCTTATAGCCTCATGTTCAGTAAGGCTTTTAGTCCAGAGAACCTGCTTAAAGCCAGGCTGAGCATAGCTGGGTGTCCACAGGGATATTTTATATCCCCAATTCCTGCAAATCCCCATTTTCATTTATTTCTTTTCTTTAGATCCCACACTCTGCACAGCACCCTGTGCCTTATAGACCAGGCACCTTCAGTCTTTATGCACACCCTGCACCTGGTACCTCACAACTCAGTGCCCACACTACTCCCATCCCCTCCTGACTTGCATTCTCTTCAGTCTTTACCATAGTCTCACATATCCTCTCCCTTGGACATCAATGTGGATACACTGCCTTTGTCACTACAGCAGGAGGGCCAGCATACAGCCATCCATGCACCGCCAAGCGAAGAGCTGTCAAACAGCTATTGGCCTCCTTCCCACCTTCTTTTCAAGTACCCATGTATGCACTTGTAGGAGCTGTGTGCTTCTTATCACAATGTCCTTGTCATTTCTACATGCTGAGACATAGAAAATTCCTGAAGTAGCCTTTCAAGCTGGGCAAGCAGCAGGCTGCTGGCTGTTGAAGTGGAGTGGCTATATTAACTGTGAAAGGAAAAGATGTGGTACCCTAGAGCATGAAAGGATAGGCAGAATCAGTGGTTCTGTGAGGTGGTGAAAGTTACCTGACCTGTCCTAGCGCAGCAGCTTAATGCCAGGACGCTTCAGGTGGGCATTGCAGGGGCACAGGGAGCTGAAATGCCTTGCAGGAAAAGGCAGCTGCAGTAGCTTACTCCCTTGCTTCTGTTGCCCCCTTTCCAGTCAAGTGGCTTGTCTAGGATTCTTGGCCCGTGAGGGATGCCATAGGCTTATTATTTAACCTTCCCAGAGCCCTTCCAAATTGACTGTTCTCTTCCTTTTCAGAGGGCATCAGTTTCTCTTTGCTTAACACTTCTCTCTGCTGCACCTGCAGGCCTTTGAATTGGCAGAGCGGGAGCTGGGCATCCCAGCCTTGCTAGATCCCAATGACATGGTCTCCATGAAAGTCCCTGACTGCCTCAGCATCATGACTTATGTGTCTCAGTATTACAACCATTTCAACAACCCCAGCCAAGGTGAGTGTCCTCCTACTCTACCCCTCTGGCTTCCAGTTTGCCCCTACTTGAGTACAGGAAACCTAGTATTACCTTGTACTTCCTCCTTCCTATGGTAGATGAGAGCCGTGTGTGTTTATGAGGAAGGAGAGGAGCAGGTAGTACCTGCCTCTCCTAGATTTTGCTGGTGCCAGTGAGGAAGGCCTGGAACAGGGAGTAGAGTAGGGCGAGGTTTCACAAGAGCTGGGGAGTGATTTAACAGCTCAGGCTGCTGAAAAAGGAATGCCTTGTTAATCCACTCTGCAATCCATTGGGTTGGGTCACCACCCCTGGTGCTCATCAGACCCCTTTGTGATCTGCTTTAACCCAGTAAAACGAGAGAAAGCTAGATAGGCAACCCACCTACCACAGCCATTTTATCACATCTGTAAGTGTGAAGTGACCAGAGGACAGAGGGAGGGAAACCAGGGTAGAGTGTCTCAGATTAGCTCATCTGCTCTTGCAACTGCAACCTGATTTGCGTCTTGCTCTGAGACACCTTTTCCAGGGCAATCCTCCTGGGTGGAGACGAGGGCTCCAGGTCTCCTCTGCTCTGCTTTTGAGCCACAGCATCAGATAAATCACTTCCATGTGCGTGTACTTCTTCAGGGATGCTGGCCTCCAAGCAAGGAGGGGGGGACTGGTGTGTGAGCACCAGCCTTAATGAGCAGGAGATGCTTGCAAACATGCTGACAGCCTGGAAGCCCTGGGGCCCATTGAGTCACAACAACACATCAGCAGCTACGCGAGGTGCTCTGGGTTTTAAGCATTGCTTAGGGAGTTAGTTATGAGGAAGCCAAGCAGCATTTGATGTAAGTAAAATCACAGTGAGCGGCTGGTATCCCTGGTCCACAGAAGGGGATCAACAGCAGGGACAGCCTCTCTGGCAGCCTCGCAGCCAATCCATTATTAGATTGTGTTTGTCTCTTCCATCTAAAATAGGCTCTGAAGTGTTGGGAGTGGCAAGTCCTGTCCTATGTCACAAGGCTCGATGATATTTTTCATTCCCCCTCCCCTTCCCCCCCATGGATGGTGTGAGTCACTGCTCCTCTCCATTCCTGATCCTCCTTTGCCTTCTGCCTCCAGCCAGCGTCCCTCCGCCTATGAAACGCCCAGCTGCTGACTCCTCTCCTCCTCTGCTGTCCCACAAGAAGCCCGTGGCTGCAGCTGAGAGTCCCCCAGCACCACAGGTACCTAATCTCTTGATTCAAAGCTAGCCTGAAGCACTGGTGCTCCCTGCGCTGCCGGTGGGGAGATGAGAGCCTGTTGCAGTAGGATCAATCTTTATAGGAGGCTACCTGTGTATTTGGGGTGGGAAGGGTGTTTGGAATTTTGGTTACTTGGAAGACCCAGCTGAGAGAGTGATTTCTCTCTAGAAATCAATGGACTGAAATCCACGGCAGTCAAGAGGTTGGGCAGATTGGTGCTAGATTGCCTTGAGCTACTCTGGAGCACAAGTACCCTTCTTACAATGGGTCGATGATGCTGTAGATGAGTAAAGAGCAGGAATTTGGGATTAGAAGAGCAGCAGAGATGGCTTTTTCTTTCTTGGCCCTTTATTTCAGGTTTTAGCAGATGCCTGGGATGGCAATTTTCCAAAAAGAAGGGTTTCATCTTGCAGGTTCCTGCTGCCACCTGAGGTTTAGATTAGTCCCTTCCACAGTCCTTCAGCCTAGATAGGGGCAAGGCACTTTTTGGAGTGGCCCCCTCTAATTTGGGAAGCGGCAGCCTGCCTGTGCTTGGATTCGGGGGCAGCTGTTCTTTGCATTGTCAGACCCTGAGGTCAGACCCTGAACTGTGCCACAAACACATAGCAATGGCCTTGCATAGGAACAGCTGCTCTGGTGGAGCAGTGGGCTGGGGAGCAGCTTGTGGCTCCCATCCTGATCTCCCTGTGCATTGTGTGTTTCAGGACGATGCCCCCTCGGACCCACTGGAGCGGTCCCAGCGCACCACGCTCAGCAGTACCTGCACAGCCTGCCAGCAGCACGTCCATCTGGTCCAGCGCTACCTGGCTGAGGGCAAGCTCTACCACCGCCAGTGCTTTAGGTATGTCGTGACCAGGCCTGGAGGGGTTGGACACTCTTCTCAGCAGATTGGAGGTCTGTGGCCACCCTGTCTTTGTGTGTGTGTGTGTCCTTGGGTAACATGGAGCATCAAAGACAGTGCATGAGATGGTACTAGAGAGGGTCTGTTTGCCTGCCAGCCCTCTGTCCCCCTGGTCTGAGTAGCCCTTATATCCATCTCTATGCTGCTTGCCTCCCCTGCTCTCTTGCACTGTCCCACTTCACTGACTTGAGATCCCAGCACCTGGTGCTTCTCCTACTTCCATAACCCAGGATGCTCTGCCTCTTTACTACCTGCCTCCCACCACCATTTTCCAGTGAGGTCTAAGCTAGGGCCTCCTTTTACCTATATTTCACATCCTCAACTGGATATACAGGCTCCCGCGCTGCATAGGGTGGTGCTGAGCATTCAGAGGAGCATCTGGGGAACTGCAGATTGTTACCAAACTGAGGAATGAGGGATTAGACGTCAGCAGCTCTGTGGTTACTCCCTAGGAGCAGGTCCTTACCTGCAGCACCCATGAAGTCATTTCACTTTGCTTTCCCTGCTCTGATGAAGGGATGAGATCTCTTATGGGGGCCATGGGATATGAATTGGCAAGTGAGCAGCTGGCATCTGAGGACAGAAATACTGAACCACTGGGAAGATACAGGAGGCCTCATTCACCTGCCTAAGCCAGCCAGGGATGTGTCCTAGAAACAATGTTGAAGGAGGGGAACTGAGCTGGGGCCCATCAAGCTTCCCATCTGCAGCTTGGGCAAAAGCATGAGCTTTGGAATGGAGGTGCAGCATCACTCATGGCCATGAATAGAAGAGGTGTCCTGTCTGCCTTGCACAGCTCACGGCCCTTCAGACTGAGCAGCAAGATCCTTGTGTTTTGCCTCTCTGTGCTTTTCTGCTCTTCTTGTTCCACACACACATCCCCACCCCTGCTGATTCATGGGTGCTGCTTGGTTGGAAATGTCCTGTGGCAGTGTTTTCTGTGGGTTGACAGAGATAAAACCAAAACAAACCTCTTTCTTGCCTTGTCTGAACTTGCCACCTCTTCATTTCATCATACCCCTTCTCTCTACAGCTCATGTGCCCTCACGCTTCTGCTCTAGATTTCAAAGGAAATCCCAGTCAACTGGGCACCCAGAGCAGAATTCCTCACCAAAATTACCTGCTTGCAGTGTAGTCAGCTGCTGCAAACAGCAGGTATTCAGACAAGAAGGAACAAGCTTGGTTTTCATGGGAGTGCTTGATCAGCCCCTTACCCTTGGCTCTCTTTCATGAATGTTATCCACTTTCATTCCCAGGTGGAAAAGGGCTGACTTGGTTGCCAGCATTGGGTATTACACTTGTGCCTGGAGGGTTTCATTAGGGAGGATTCAAAGGCTGAGCAGGGAAAGAGTGGATGATCCAAGGAGGTGTGGCAGACAGTGAAGGACAGGAAGCTATTTAGCCTGGCTTCAACAAGCAAGGCAGAGTGTAAGGAATGGCCCTACTGCATTATTTCCTTATCATTCCAGCCAAATGCCTTAAGCCTGGTGGAATCCATGGTCAGCATGGGGAAGTGAGTCCAAGCCAGGATCCTTGCCCCCCACAAGGCAGCCCTGTAGCCTCCCTGTGATGGTTCTGAACCAGTTGCTCCATAGTTTCAGTTAATATTTCTTGTTTCATGAATGGCTGATCCCTCTCCCTGTCCCAGGGCCACACTTGATCTTGTAGTTATGTCTCCAAGTTCAGCACCAGCTGCATCTTTTCCAGGAAAACTGTGGGTTTCTGCTTTTCCAGGTCTGGATTCCATGTCATATCCCAATACCAACTGCTGCCCTTCCACATCTATTCAGTCCTTTCTGAGTTAAAGGAGGAACCCAGATGTGCACAGTATTTGGGTTGAGAACTCCCTGTGGGTTCATACAGTGTCATGGTGTCAGTTCTCTGTTCCTCTCCTTTCCTGAATGACTTCCTCAAAACTGCCTAGGATTTAGTGCTTCACAACCCAGAAGTATTGCCTTCCCTGAGGGGCAGGATGGTGCACCCTGTCTCACAGGGCTCTCTGTTCTCATTGGCAGGTGTAAGGAGTGTTCCAGCACGCTGCTCCCCGGGTCATACAAGCCTGGGTCAGAGGCAGGGACTTTTGTCTGCACACAGCATCGTGGTAAATTGGCCATGAGCGGGAAAGTGGAGAGGAGGCCCAGCCCAGACCTGCATTCGCCAGAGCTAAGAACTGAAACTGGGGCTAGCAGCACGGGTGAGGATGGCTTCCCCACAGGAGCAGAGGTGGGGAAGAGCAATGATGACTCCCGGGAGAGCACAGTGGAGACCCATGTGCCTGCAGAGGGGCTAGCTAGCCCAGCGGAGAAGGACGGCACACCAGGCAAAACAGAGAAAACAATGCCCCCTGCTCATGTCTCCCAGACTCCATCCAGACCTCCCCTTCCCAGCAAGCCCACAGCGGTCCCCCAGGACAAAGCCAGCTCACTGGAAGGACGACTCAGAGACATGCGGCCCACACCTGCCCCAAGGAGGGGCACCGATGCCTCAGCCCTTTCCCCTCCTACCTCTCACCCTGTCCCTCGGCCCAGGTCCACTCTACAGAGCGAGGGCAGCGAGTGTGTGCCTGGCATGGTGAATGGTAAGAGCACGCTGGTGGCAGGAGTTACCTTTACCTCTCTAGCAGCTGAGGTGTGATGAGTTTCACTCCTCTGCAGCCTGCCACCTTCTTGCCTCCACATGAATCTCAGGCTTAGACACCAGGCCTTTGGTTGTCAGCCATCCCCATGGTGGGGAGAGCATGCTAGGTTTCATGCCTGCCTGCTCCCTTATGTTTGTCCAGGCATGCTGCCGGTGTGGAGAAGAGGTGGCAGTCTTCAGGTAGTTTTCAGTATGGGGACAGAGGGGCTTGTCAATTCTCCAGGTGCAGCTCCTGGGGTAGGTTTGAGAGAAAAAGGCAAAAGGGATGTTTAGGGTTGACTTGACTGCACTGATGGTGGGAGAAACATCAGGAGTTCTTCAAAGAGTGGGAATCTCCCACGGGGAGCTGTGTAAGAGGTACCTCATTGATTTAACCTCTTTCTTCGTGTCCTTTTGGTGTTGTGACAGTCTGACCCTGTGTCTTTCTAGGTAGGGTACCTGAACCCAGCCCCCCTGTCCCAAAACCCCGAGGGAGACCCTGCTCCTCTGATCGGTACGTCCTTCTGTTCTCAGATAACATGCAAAAACCCAAGTTGGAACTGCAGGGACACCTCAGCTGTGGTCCTCTCTCCCACCTCTATCAGCCCCTGCTTTTATGAGGATGTAGGCCATAATTGGGTCTTTTTCCTGCCAGGCTGTTCATGTTTGTCCATACCTCCCACAGTTGCTATCTCTTAGGGTATGTAGAGAGTGTGGACCTTTGGAAAGACATTTCTGTGGCACATGCAGGCTGCCAAGGGCCTTCTTAAATGGTCCTGCTTGCAGGTGCTGAGAAGGGGACACTTTTCTACCCTGTGAAGGGTTTGTCACAGGAAAGGTCCAATGCAGGGATGTTGTGAGTGCCTGGCTGCAACCTTTACACCTCCTGGTCTCTTGTCCAGGAGCACACTGGTGCTGGCTTCTTCCTGCCTGCTGTTGGAATAGAGGTTGCACAAACACTAGCAAATAGCCAAGGAGTGGGTGCATGTGGCAGGTGATGGCAGCTTTCCTGATGAGCAGTGATTCACTGAGCCATGGTGTAGGCTTGCTGTGCGCTGTGCCTGCCCGGAGGAGCAGCAGTGCTTCCACCCATGGAAGTTTGCAAAGAGAAGTTCATCCCTGGGATGCTCAGATGATAACTTGACAAACAGCCTCTGAAATGTAGGAGGGGAGTGTGACCACAGGGGGAAGGTGTCTGATCTCAACTCCCACTCCTTCCACAGCCTGGGGAGCAGAGTTGAGTGTAGGAACAGTGTTGGGAAGGGGAGAGTAACTGTGCCCATAAAGCTCAGCCTTAGAAGCTGCTAGTTGGAAACTGAAACACTGGGCCCAGCAGGCAGGTCGGACAGACTGTGCTTCCTTCAGGCCCATAGGTTACCCTGCAGAGAATGAGACCCTTTGTGTCTGGGGAAGACTAGGGCCAGCCTTGGATGCGAAAGTTGCTTCCACATGGGAAACATCCTGCTCCGGCCATCCTTTCCCCTGAGGGCTAAGTCCCTCCCCTGTGCCTCGACATCCCAGCTTGCCACCTCTTCTTGCCACTTCAGTCTCTCCTTCTCTTCTGCCAGTGCTGGAGCTGCTGCAAGAGCCAAGGACCCACCATGGATGGCCTTGGTGCAGGCAGAGCCCAAGAAGAAGCCAGCTCCCCCTCCTCCCCCAGGCAGCAACCATGAGACTCCGAGTAGGACTCCAGAGGAGGAGGATGGTGAGGAGGTGGGGAAAGCCAGGAGTGAGGAGAGCAGGACTGACGCCATACAGCCCAAACCGTACAACCCCTTTGAGGAGGATGATGAGGAAGAAGAGGAGAGTGCTGCCACCCAGAAGAGCACACTTGAGCAGGAACAGAGTGAGGCTGCTGCCAAGCCTCTCCACCCCTGGTATGGCATCACTCCCACCAGCAGCCCAAAGACAAAGAAGCGGCCAGCTCCACGAGCTCCCAGTGCTTCCCCCCTAGGTGAGCCTCCGTTATCCCTCCTCCACAGCCCCCTGTGCAGTCTCTTGGAGGCTCCTCCTTTCCCAGGGACCTCTGCATCACCCTGGCAGGCCAGACCTTTATGCAGTGATGGCTATGCTGGGACTTGTGTTAGCTGTGTGCTCTCTACCCACTGGAAAACCTCATTTGCAGACAAGACCTTTGTGCCGAAAGGTCCCTTCTGTCTTCTCTTGAAGACTGGCACTGGTTTCCTTTGCACTCTAGTGCATACCACTCTCCTCTCCTGCTGGCCCCTTTGTTCCACCCTGAGCTCTCCCTTTGCTTTGCAGCCTACCACCCCATCTCCAGGCTGTCACATTCTGAGCCATCATCCTCAACCCCCTCTCCAGCCCTCAGCCTCGAAAGCATCAACTCTGAGAGTTCAGCTAAGGTGCTGGGTGACACCGATGAGGCCTCAGTGCCCAAAAGTTCCTCCGAGCCTACTGTCCACACGCCTACAGCCACCAAGACCTCTAGCACTGACACACCGCTGGCCAGCGTCTCCTCCAGCGAGAGCCCTGCTGTCCCAGCCAGCCTCTCCGCCAACTCCTCCTTCTCCTCCTCCAGTGAGCTGGTCAGCATCATTGGGGAGGCACAGCCCAGCACCATGCATGCCAGCAGGAGTGTCTCCACCAGCAGCTTAAAGACCAGCCCCAACCGGCAGCCCCTGAAGCCTCCAGCTGGGTCTAGCCCTACACCCATCCTCTTGGCTTCAGATGTGGGTGCTGGAAGCCCTAAGACACCCGCCTCACCCAAGCCACAGCTGAAGGTGAGATGGTGACCTTCTTCTCATCCAGATCATGGGCCTTTTCTTCCCTGTCCATCACCTGATCAGAGTGGGGATCAAAAGGCCAGGCTTGCCCCTTTGGTAGGTTTGGTTTGTGATGCCCTGAAAGCAAGCCTCAGGCATATGCTTGCTAAATGGTGGCTCTGCTCATACTCTGCCTGCCTGATGTGCTAGAGAAGAGGCAGGATGTCATGTGGTCAGAGCAAAGAGGAGGGGAACCATGGAGGCAAATAATTGAGCATGCTTGTTAGGGAGATGCTGGGGAACTGATGCCAAAGAGGAGCACTGCTGTTTTTTGCCCCATGGCTGGGCTGCTGGTGGAATGCTGTGTTCCTCCTCTGGGAGGATGCGGGGCAGAACAAATCCTAGGGCTGTCCTGTCCGCTCAGTCCTAGCTGTTTGGATGCTATATCCCTTCCTTTTACTGGACCCTCACCTCCTTTTGTCCCCCCTCTCCAGTCTTCCTGTAAAGAGAACCCCTTCAACCGAAAGCCATCGCCTGCTGCCTCCCCCTCTGCAAAGAAACCTCCTAAGGGCTCCAAGCCAGCACGCCCTCCTGCACCAGGTCATGGCTTCCCACTGATCAAACGCAAGGTAAGAGGGTTCTTGGGAGCCAGGGGGAGAAGGCCAGCTTTGTGCTATCCCCCAGGGCCATAGCTGTGTACATGCACCCTGCTGATGCATGTATGGTTAGGCTTGCAGCACATGGCTGGGTAGGATGGTGTCTAGGCTAGACCCTGGTGATGGAAACACCACGGTCTCCCTTTGATCCAGAGTGAGGTGGGGATCTCAAATCCTTGCCGAGGTGGAGTGTTCTGTTGTCCCCCTGCCCTCATTAGTGTTGATCAGTCTTTGGGTTACTACTGGAAACTGGATGTGGGTGATAATGGCAGTCTCTGCCTCATGGTTTGGCAGGTGCAGACAGATCAGTACATCCCTGAGGAAGACATCTATGGGCAAATGGATGCCATTGAGCACCAGTTGGACCAGCTGGAGCACCGTGGGGTGGCCTTGGAGGAAAAACTTCGGAGTGCTGAGAATGGTATGTGGGGTGGGGTGGGCTGTCTGTGGGTGTGCGGCAGGATGGACCCTTGGACTGCCCTCTGTCCAGCCAAGGAGATAGAAGCTGTGACTTCCTCCCTGCTGATGCTGCTGGGTTTGGAAGAGCACAAGGGGCTGTACTGAGCTCAAGGGATGGTCACAGTCAGCTCCTGGACATGGAGATGTCCCTAGGGTGGAACAGTGGGAAGAGTGATAAGGTGTCTCAGGAAGACACTTGGGTCAGGTTTGCTCTAGTGCTCCTCTCCTGGCTTGGCCTGCTGCAGGGTGGTGGGATGCTGCAGGGCTAGGGGTGGCTCTGAATTGTCCTTTTGCTTGGCAGACAGCCCAGAGGACAGCCTGCTTGTGGACTGGTTCAAGCTCATCCATGAGAAGCACATGCTAGTGCGCCATGAATCGGAGCTTATCTACATGTAAGCGTGTGGGGAGGTGGATGTTCTTGGAGGGAACCCTGTCTCAGCCCTCCTGAAACTTCCAGGGGAGAGCCTGACACAGCCTCCTTGCCTGGAGAAGGGAGGGGAGGAGGGCAAGCAGATAAATCTATCCAGACACGTTCAGAACTGACCCCCTGTGAGTCACCAGAGACTGCAGCATCTCTTCAAGGCCTTGAGCAGCCAGGGCTGGTCTTGCTGTTGCTTGACTCCTTGACTATATTGGAGAAGATCAGCAGCTTGTTGGTTCTTTCCAAGCTCACCCTGTACTTTGGGATGATGTTCTGCCTCTCTGGAGCCTGGCAGTTCCCCAACAGTGCCCCTTCTCTTGCAGCTTCAAGCAGCAGAATCTGGAGCAGCGGCAATCAGATGTGGAGTACGAACTGCGTTGCCTCCTCAACAAGCCAGGTAAAGCATCACTCTGGATACAGTTAACCTCTGTTTTTCCCCTAGCCATCATTTCCCCTGTCTATGTGGGCCTCAGGTGAAGAGAGACAGATCTGTAGGGATGTCAGTGCTATCAGCTGCCTCTAGAGCCACTGTCCCATCTCACTGCATGTCCCAAGCTTGTGCAAAGACATGCTTCTTTCATCCCCATGGAGTGGCACCTACAGTGCTTTCCCACATAACACTGCTAGTCCTGCAACATGGCAGGGTAGCAAGGGGCCACGCTAGGAGATCTCTGCCCCAAAGCTCTGAATTTCAGAGCTTCTTCAACCATTTAATTGCCTGTTGTTCCTTGGGGTTTGACTGGGTAGAGAAGGACTGGACCGATGAGGACCGAGGGAGGGAGAAGGTGCTGATGCAGGAGCTGGTGACCATAATTGAGCAGAGGAACGCCATTGTGAACTGCCTGGATGAGGATCGCCAGAGGTGAGAGAGGACTGGGGTGGCTAAGGGAGAGGGGAAAAACATCGCCTGTCTGACTCAGTGCCATGTGAGTGGCCTGCGGGGGTATCCCGAGATGTCCCTGTTGCTGATGTCTTTCCCAGGCTTCCCAATCCTTGTCTGAATGATTTGTGTGGGAAAGATGGGGCAATATGTGTAGCACATCAGATTTATCCTGCTGGTAGCAAATGCTGACATGACAATGACGGATCTGCCCTTTCATGAGTTAGAAGCAGGAGGTTCTCTAGCCTCAAACAATAAAGCAGCTGTTTTCAGGGCTGAATTGCTGACCTCTTTCCCATTCTTTCTTTCAGAGAAGAGGAGGAGGATAAAATGTTGGAAGCCATGATTAAAAGGAAAGGTAAGAAACATTTGATAAGATCTTTGGAGTGATGTTTTCACTGCTGACCCCAGCAAGGGGCAGCACAAGCCACTAATGAAACTGTACAGGAGAGAATCTCTTCTGTGTAGACTCTGGAGCTGTTCCTGCAAGGCTGTTAAAATTTGGGGCACAGTTGTGCTGTGTGCCCCTATTATCACCGAATGAAGTATGCATGCAGTGGAGGGCTTTGATTCATGGCTATCTTGCCCCTGTTGTTGTGCATGTGTGTACAACCATCAACACCCTGCAGTAATAACCTCCGTTTGCAACCCCAGAATTTCACAAGGAGACGGAGACCGAGAGCAAGAAGAAAGGCAAATTCAAGCCCATGAAGGTGCTTAAGCTGCTGGGCAACAAGCATGACTCCAAGAGCAAGTCGCCCAAGGAGAAAAGCTAGAGCAGGGGAACAGCAGCAACAGGAGGGATTTGCTGCCTGACTGCCCTGGCCTCCCTGCAGCTAGCTGCGACTCCTGCCAGGAAGGGGGCTTGTCTCCTTCCTCTCCCCTTGCCTCTCCCTGTGCTCCCTCCCCAGGCACTGGAGCTGCTAGCCCAGAGAGATGCCAGTCCTCTGCCTGGAGTGAGGGACTCTGACCAAAGCACTCCCCTTCCCAAGGCTGTGGAGGAGCATGACCATTCCCGCTCTGTGAAGCCTTGCTAAGGAGGCGAGGAGAAAATGGGTTTGCTTTTCGGATACGTTACCCCATTGCGTGTTCTTGTATTAACTGAGAAGCAAGCCACGAAGTTTCGTGTTTGTGGGAAAACTTGCACTAACTGCTCCCTCCCTATCCCTTCTCCCGCTATAACTGTGACAGTTCCATGTGCCTCCGACCTCGGCCAGGAAAGGACTGGGCCTGCCTGTCCCTCCCTTGCCTGCCTGCTTTTGTCCCCTTTCTGTCCTGTTTTTTAACTTTGGGAGAAAACTCTGGCATTAGAGCCAGGATTCTTTGGGTTTTACTGGCCTAAACTTAACTGTTAGGAAAACAGTCCTGCATCACAAGGCTCTAGAGCCACAGCCAAAAAAATAACTGGTGCCCTATTTATTTTGGGCTGTCCCCTCCCTTGAGCACCACAGCTGGGTGGGCTCTGTTACTGGGCTGAGAGGACCCAAGGGGATGGTGTACAGCTGCTAGGACATAGCTCATGCGCCCTACTCAGGACATCTTACCCCACACTGCTGCTAAACACCGCTGATGTTGCTACCATTGGAGGGAAGGAGGAACGTTCCTTTTCCAGGCAAAGGCAGAAAAGCTCAAGACAGTGCCAGCAAGGGGCGCTAAGCTGGTGCTCCCACCCACCAGTGCCACCCTTGAGTGGCTGGGGGGAGAAGCACAGTCACAACTGACCTTTACCCAGCTTCATCTGTGTATGCTTTAAAAGTGTGCAGGGGTGGGCTGGTTGGTTTTTACACCTCCTTTACTAGATGAATTCAGACCCACCTGAAAACTTTTTAAACCCCTTATTTTATTTTGTGTGTGTGCGTGTGTGTATGTGTGTACATCAGAGGAGGGAATGGGAGGCAGTGTTCTTGCAACCATCCCTTTCTCCTTCTATTTTTGTTTCCCACCTTCTCCAAGGCGAGGAGTTATTTATTGAATTGTCAGATCAGTCTGAATTAGGGTTTCATGGGTGCTTGATTGGTCAGGTGGTTCATCATCCTTCTCATTTGCAAACCAGACATAACAAGCCCCAAACAATCTGCTGCAGTCCCTTCTCAAAACCCAACAGGCTTTAGCCAAAATACTCTCAGAGCAGAGCAGTGCCTTGAAAGGTGGCTGCCATAGCATTCTGGAAAGTGATCCTTCCTCAGTGCCAGCATAGCCCCTGTGGCTGGGAGGTGGCAAGCTCAGCCCTGCACTGGTGATGCCATCACACTCTTGCCATGCCCCAGCCTGCCGATGAGGAACAGTGGGAGGGAGATCCCAAAGCACAGCTCTTCTCCAAGGAGGAACAAATCCACTTTAGAGTCCTGCTGTTAGGTCACTGTTGCCAAAGGCCATCGGGATCACTGCAGCCTGACACCCCTTGGCCCTGTGCCTGATCAGGGGATTGGTTTGAGAATTATACTGTACTAACTCCGTGACTTCCATTCACCTGAACAGAAATAAAAGAAACATTGGATTGAAAAACTGGTTGGAGCTTAGGTTTCTGATTCCTTCGTGCAGTGGTGCTGTCCCAGGGGCAGAGTGTGCTGCCTGGCTTTGGCAAATGGTTGATGAGTATTGCTAGGAGGCAGAGGATGGGATCTTAATGAAATTGGAAGGTGGATTTTATGCTGGGATTCACAGAGGAACAGCAAGGCATCATATTCAGCCTGCCAGAGGGCAGAGGTGGGCTATATATGAGGTGAGCAAGCAGCCATATCCAGGCTGTGTGGGAAGCGGGTGACTGTTCTGCATAACGCGCTCTCAGGAACAAAAAACCACAGCAAGCCTGCAGCAGCAAAGAACAGCAGGCATGGGCTGAAGTCCCCCCTCCCTCCCCAGTTTTGTTCCAGATCAGCTGCCAATGAGAAGTTTGCTAATGCACACAATCACACTGACCTGCAGCAATACTAGAGCATAGTGTTTGCACAGGACCATACGGCTGCATCTTCCTTCCCTGGTGCCATTCCCAGTCATGAGGACAGAAGCAGGTCATAATGTGGGTGGCAATGTGTGTTAGCAATGTGCTGTTCCAAGAAACCTCCACCTCTGGGTGGATGGAAAGGAGTGACTTACTATCGATGGATTGCCATGCTCTGAGGCATTCCACAGGCAAAAGGAGGCTCAGCTTTGTCACATTTGGTAGCCGCTGCTATGTGTTTTCATCTCTTTAATGTTGTTGAGCAATAGGGGATCATGTGCAAGGGCAGAATTTTATAACAGCTTTCTTCTGGCACAAGTTCTGTACAAATTGCTCCTGCCTTCTGGCTTTAGGCAGCAGGAGGTGCTGCCCCCTCTTTGGGCACAGGCACAGACCAGCCCTTGAGACTTGGATTCTAAGAGTCTGGGAAGAAGAGGTGGGAACAAATTGCACTTGTGTTCTCCCTTGGCCTAGTCATGGGGGTCAGATTTGTTCCCACCAGGAAACTCTTTTGTCATGATCTCTTCCATTTCCTCTCTTCTCTTCTTGTCAAGGATCTCCATCTCACGCATTTTCTACAAGGCACAAAGGGGAAGGGCTGAGCAGGGAACAAGCTGGCAGGCTTTGGGTCTTTTTAATTCTTTTGCCAATCCCAAAACCAGAAGTTCTATTTCCCTGATTAAGTTACATGCAGAGATGGAAAGCAAGCCTGAAGACCTCTGTCCCACATCCCCAAATTCATGCCTGTTTTGTGCCATGAAGGGAGACAGTTCTCTGCCCACTTATCTACTCAGGTATTGGAGGACACTCTGCTTTAAGGTCTCTGACACTAGGGGTTCACATCATGTACTGTACAAACAGTGCCATAAAGGCCGTCACATACCTGTGAGATTTCAGTGAGGATGATCCTTTGATACTTCTTGCCCTGTCCTAGAGCTTCCATCTCTGCCAGGAACTCCCTTCTCTCCCGAATTTCATTCACCACTGATGGATAAGAGAAAACACTGTAGAAACAGGATTCAGATGAAAGGCAAAAAACCATGTTTCTGCCTAGATCTGAAAATCCAATTTCCTAGCTCTGTTTGAGCAGCAGTCCCACCAGGGGAAGGGTGATGTCTGTTGTAATGCCCATCTTGTTCAAGTCATCAAAATACCTCAGTAGCCCGTTATGCAATGTAAAATGTCACCCCTGCCCATCTTTTATCACTCCCTATCTCTTCGGAATGGGAACTTTCTAGTTTTCTTCATACCAACAATTCTCTATTACTTGTGGACAACTTAACCAGTTTGTGGATGGAGACAGAACCTGCCTAAAGCTGTTGAGGTTCCTTTGTTGACACACATCACCGAGTGATGGCAACCATCTCTGCCCTCAGGCCTAGCACAGGCACAGAACATAAGCTGCTGCTTTGCAGCACAGACCTGAAGCCAGCTGGTCCAAACCTTGCTCAATACAAAGCACATGGGTATTTCAGGTGTGCCAAGGATGATGCTCATCTTGCAACAAGTTTTACAGGATATAGAACAGGCATGAAGCTAGCCACACTGGCTTCCCTGTGGCAGGGACTAAAGCAACTCTTCTATATGCGTTATCCTAGTGTTGGCCACCTCTGTGCTGCCCTGGCTAGTGAAGGGCTGTCTGGGGTGTGCACACACATTGAAGATTCGAGGACAGAGATATTAGGCAAGGGTATTGCCATCCCAGAACACTCTGCAGGCCAAAGTCCATTACTGCTTAAAATTCTGCATGACATTTCAGCTGAAGGGAAAGAAAAGAGCCCAAAGCACAGTGAGGCTGGTAAGCATCCTAGCCCATGCTGCATTACACTGCCTGGAAGGAGGAGAGGCATCAAATGGGCTTCCAGCCCAGGACTCCCTGCACATCCCTTGGGAACATCCTAGCAGCCCAGGGAGCTTGAACCTGCCAGCAAACCCCTTGCAAGGTTTGCAAAGAGGCTTGCAAACCAAGGGAGCTTGAAACTATCAGCAGTGTAAGTTCTGCAAGAATGGCCAGGTCACAGCACCACAGCAGCAATTCCTTTCGCTTGGAAACTGGCTTTGTGCTTCCTTAAGCAATGGGCTTCATGTTATCAGGCCCATGGCCTGCCAGCACCGCCCTTGGAGGGAGCCCGCTTCCCAGGCCTCCCACCTGCCTTCCTCCAGGGAACAGTAAGACGTACATTCTTCAAACCGGTCAGGTTCAGGGAGCTCCTCTTCCTTGGTCTGGACCACCACTGGCTTCACCTTGTGTTCCACCACATCCTTCCCTGTTGCTAAGATGTTTTGGAGCCTTTGCTTCTCCTTTTCCAAATCTCCTGTGAATGCCAAGGAGAAAAAAATTGATCATAAGCCTGTCTCCTCACAGAGGAGCCTGCCCACAGCACTTCCCTCTAAGGACACCAGAGGAAGCACTTATGTTAACAATGGACTGAACTGCACAAGCACTGCACAGGCATACAGAGCCAGCCAGACTACCCTCAGAGGTTTGATTCAAATTTACAAGCTCAAAAATTGCACAGTGCTCCCATCTTATGTAAGGAGTGTGTGAGTTGTAGAATCATAGAAAAAATTGGGTTGGAAGGGACCTTAAAGCTCATCCAGTTCCAACCCCTGCCATGGGCAGGGATACCTTCCACTAGAGCAGGTTGCTCCAAGCCTCGTCCAACCTGGCCTTGAAAACTGACAGGGATGGGACAGCCACAGCTTCTCTGGGCAGCCTGTGCCAGTGCCTCAGCACCCTCACAGGGAAGAATTTCTTCCTAATGTCTGATCTAAATCTACCCTCCTTCAGTTTAAAACCATTCCCCATCATTACCTGTCACCCACCAGCCAGTGGGCAGAAGTCAGGAAGCACTTACCATAGATCTTCCCTCAGAAATCCATTTCTAAAGTGTAAGGATGAACAGCAATTCAGATCCCTCCTGCCGCTGCTGGGACTGCTGGCAGGGGATGGATGGAAGGGGAAAGGAGGGACTGGGTGGTGCCATTTATTTATTAGCCATGTTTACTGACTTACGCATTGCCCGTGGCTTGAATTTCTCTCGGGTGTACGAATCTCCTGCCTGGCAGGCGCTGGCAGGTCGGAGATGGGGTTTAGCTGAAAGCCTGCTCCGCCGATGAGCAGGTGGGGAGGAAGCAGGCTCTGGCTCTTTGCTCCTTGTGGGGTGGCATTGGAGGGGCAAGGTATCTCCTCCTGGACAATAAACCAAAATCAACGTTAAGTCTGGATGGATGGATGACGGATGGATGGATGCATGGATGGACGGATGGATAACCCTGGGCTACTGCTGGCAGAAGATCTGCCTGTTGATCCACTGCAGCACCACTAGTAGAGACCCCGGGTGCCACATACATCTCACCCTTGGTTGCTGGTGTGCGCTCACACCACACAGGCTGTGGTCCAAGCCTCTCCATTGCACCACGTTCTGGGTGACCGTGGGGACCCTTCACCCTGTGTGTTGGCAAGGGCCATGCTGCTGTTTTACAGCATGGGCTCATCCACACAGACAGTGGGCCAGTGCCCCAGTCTCCAGGTGAGCTGCAAAAGCTCCTCACCACAGCACAGCAGCAAGAGAGCCACCACTCACGTTCCACACGCCCCATCAGGTATCGCCTCTGGAAATGCGTCAGCTTCGACTCCTCCATCATCCCTGGAACACATGACATAGGGTGAAGACGGCAGCCAGGGCAGGGGCTGGGGAACCCACCCCGAGGCACTCCCACCTCACAGCCCAAACGTGAAGGGGCAGATGTAGGTTTAGAAAACAAAAGGCGGGCTTGCCCCATTCCCACCCCGCTCTCCCGGAGGACCGCGATGGGACTTCGCTTCGGGGTGTGCGTGGGTCTCTTCCCCGCAGCGAGGGCAGGCCGCTCCGCCGTTACCTCTGAGCAGCTCCCGAGTGCCGGGGCTGTACCGGGCTGCCCCATCCCTCATTGCCGAGGTGCCGCCGCATCCCGACATCGCAGCGGGCCGTGCCGCCGTGGGCTCAGCCGTTAGGCCGCGGGCTCTAACGACTCCGTAGCGCCCAGCGGCTGCCCGGGAGGGAAACGGCAGCGAGAACGGAAGGCAGAGGGGACGGGAGCGACGCCGGGCCGGGCCGCCATGGCAACAGCACCGCCGGTGCACGTCCGGAAATACCGTGGCGAGCACCCGGATGTGGTTCCTGCTTCCGCCGGGAGAGGAGGCTGAGGGGAGGCAGCATGTCCGATAACGAGGACAAGTGAGAGTGGGACCGGGCGGGAGGGACGGGGAAGGGGCGAGGAGAGGCTGGGGGGAAACAGGCTCGGTTCGATCCGCCCCACAACGTGCGTGTGTCTCCCGCAGCTTTGACGGGGACGACTTCGACGATGTGGAGGAGGATGAAGGCCTGGAGGACCTGGAGAACGCAGAGGAGGTGGGGGCCCGGTTTTGCCTGTCTTGGCGGTCGGTCGGTGGGGCTGAGGAGGCCTCGGGGTGTTGTTTGTTCCGTGGGGCTGCGGTGATAGGTACCGCTGAGCTGCAGCGCTGGTGTGCTTCTCGCAGGAGGGACAGGAGAACGTGGAGATCCTGCCGTCCGGAGAGAGGCAGCAGGCGAACCAGAAGAGGATCACTACCCCGTACATGACCAAGTACGAGCGAGCCAGAGTGCTGGGCACGCGCGCCCTCCAGATAGCGTGAGTATTTCCCTCTGTATCCTGAGTATCGCCGCATCCCGAGCATCCTCTTTCCTTAAAAACTTCCAAGTTTCATGTGGTCCCTTACATGAGCTTGCAGATCACCCTCTGATTACCACTGGAGCTCCTAGTTGCACTTGAAGACTCTGCATCTCTTCTTGGCTGAGAGTGTGGAACTTATGCCTAGAGGCGGGGGTATTCATCAGCTGCAATGAACTTTCCTAGGTCGTAGGCAAAATGAGTAGGGAATGTAACAAGCAGATCCTGGTTTCTGGCTTTCCTGAGGGAGCCAGTGTGGGCTGGAAAACTCAGAACTGGTTTGCAACAATCACTGTTGGAGGAAGGGATGCTCCAGAACATCTTCAGTTGGTACCACAGAGCCATAGGAATTGGGAATGAAATAAGCAGCTTGAAACCTGTTTGAGTGTAGGTGCATTGTGACAAGCTGTGGGTTGTTTTAAGTATTTGAATCGGTAAGGTCTCATTTATAATAGGTAGCATTTAAATCCTAGTCTAAGTGTTGCTAAGACTGGTTGCTATCAACTTCATCCATTTACCTGCCTAGACTTATTTTAATAATGCATATCAAAAGTTTTGGCTTTTGAAAACCCAACTTATGAGCAGGATTATTAGCAGCGAGGTTTGTCTGAAAGCTCATCTCTTGAGTTTCATCTTGGTTATATCCACCCTCAGAATGATGCTTCTGTACATTGTTTGGTGGTGATCATAGGTGGTGATCAGGTCTTTCCTTTACTAAGCTCTTCTTTGCACAGTGTGCGCTCTGTAAAGCTATTTCATGAACATTCTTTCAACTGGTGGAAGAAAAATGAGGGAGATGAGATGGGCACCTGCCTTGTCTTGTCTGAACACTTTGCCCCCTGGTTCTGCTTCACCTGCATATTCTGCCTTCAATGCTGAACTTTGGCCAGCAGCAGCCCCCCGTGACCTTCCCCACAGATAATGTGAACTTTCTTTGCTGTTGCTGTCTCGTGGGCAGATGTGGTCACCCATGTTTGCTTGGTTGTTACCACCCTCTGCAAAATGCTTAATCTTTGCTTCCTAAAAGTAAGAGTGAATCATAAATTCAGCTTCTCATTTTCCCCCCCAACAAAGCCTTAGCTTTCCCTCTTCCCCCTCTGTGTGTTGATGACTGCTGATGTTCTCACTAATGATTACTGATGTTTTATCCCAGGATGTGTGCCCCTGTGATGGTGGAGTTGGAAGGAGAGACAGACCCCTTGCTGATTGCCATGAAAGAACTCAAGTAAGTCATAAACTTTGGTGGTGAGTGTATTGTTTCTGTAAAACCAGTGGTCCTCTCCTCATCCCAGCGTTTAGCAGCTTATTCCATGGCAGCATTGATTTCAATAACCATGCTGCTATTGGTACACTTTGTTTTTGATAGCAATGAGCACAATAGTTGCCTTCCCCTTTTTTGCCTTGGGACTTCCCTGCATCTGTTGTTTCCCATCCTAGTTGTTCATGCAAAGCACTGATTATATGAGTGTTTTCACTTCTTTTACTTTGGAATCCAAGCGTTCTTTATTTCTCTGATGAGAACCCAAGGTCCTTATCTTTCTGGAATCAGTTTAATTCCCTGAAAGGAACTGATTTAAGACAGCCGTATGAGCGGACCTGTGTTCAAATGAAGTACTGGCAAAAAATGAAATAAGAGTCAGGCTAATGGTGTGGAGACCCTGTTAAGAATGTTCTTTTCCCACACTGTTGTACATATGGCTTATTGTGGGGAGGCACATCCCCTGCTTACAGAAAGAGAAATAAATCCCTTCTGACTGTAGCAGAGGCAGCTTTTGGATCATCACTTACAGGCCTACCGTTCCACAGCAAAGCTCCCAAATGGCCTACAGTTGTCCTGCATGGTTGGTGACCTACATCATATGCAAGGATCCTTCAAGCAGAGCAGCTGGGCTCTATTTACTGATCAGTTCTTGAACTGAATTGTCCCTCTGCTGCCTTCGTGTCTCAGTGCATTGCAGTTGCTCTTGCAGATTTTACATCTATTACAGTCCCCTTTATTATTGCCAAAATCTCCTCAGGTCATGTTCGTGATCTCTAAGCTCAGCCAGAGTTGTTTCTAGTCACTGTCTGATCATGAGCTCTAGCAGTGATTCAGGGTGTGACAAAAGTATAGTGGCATCCCATTCTATGCCAAAATTCCATTGTAATTCTTGGCATGAGGAAACTGTTTTGCTACTGGAAAAACAACACCGTGAATGTGATCACTAAAGAAATTGTATCACTCTTCAAGTCTGATACGGTTGAAAACTGATGCCCTGCTTACATTCCAGACTGTTTGATTGCATTCTGCTGACTTAAGTCTATTTTCATGAAGTTTAATTCTGTTTTTATTTTTCTTGCTTTTGTGATTGGAAGCACTGTTAGCAGATGCTGTGCTGCACCTTAGCTGTACCAGCTTTTGGTACCTTAATAGTCCCTACTCCATATATCCTTCTTAAAATGTAACTAATGCTCTCAGGGTACAAAACAGTCTGTGAATACCAGTTTGTTGTAAAGGTTCTCACAGTTCTGCCACTTCTGTAGTATCTTTTGGGAAAAATCTTTCATCGAACAAAAAGTGGATTTGTTCAAGTCCCTTTATGATTCCTCCTCCCATACCTGTGTTAGACGCTTGCTGCTGACTCATAGTAGGTTCAGATCCCAGGGCTCAACTCCTGCAGTAGCAACAGAGGGCTGACCTTCTGAGGTCTTTGGTTGTTTTGGGTCTAAGAGTGCTCAGTGCTTTGCACTTACAAAAGGTTGTTGGGACTTCCCTCAGTTGTGTGATGCCAAATCACTGGTGCTACACAGATCTCTCAGTTAAACCTGATGTATTTACTGAAGCCACCAAGCACCCCAGTTCCCATTGCCTGCTCAAGTGGCACAGTGCAAATGCTCTGGCGTTTCTGTTCACATCTCTGTCCTCTCTTCAGAGCGCGCAAGATCCCCATAATCATCCGTCGTTACCTACCAGATGGGAGCTATGAAGACTGGGGTGTGGATGAGTTAATTATCACAGACTGAGCAGTCTCCAGCTATTGTTTTGGTTCTTCTCCAGAGATGCTTCTATTTTTGTTTATATCTATGTAAATAAATTATGACACACGCCCCTATTTTAAGTTAAATGTGTTTGGTTTTGTTTTTTTTTTTCCTCGTACTTTCTCTTTTATCTCAGTCTTACATGCCCAAGAGAAGACTTTCTTACTTCTGTCTGCCTGTTTGGTCATCATTCTTTGTTTCTGTGTCATGGGCTATGTTAGTAAGATTAGGAAGCCAAGTGCAGCTCTTTTTTCACCTGATAAGGTACAGTCTTGAGCCTACCTGTTAGCTAGGCTCAAGGCTGCAGTAACTATTTCCTCTTCCTCCAGCACTGCTCCTCCCTGGTTATAGGACCAATAGCCAGTTAAGCTCCTGTTGTACAAAAATGCTCTTGCAGGTACTTTGGCTTCATAAAGATTCTAGCCCTCCACCCCATCCCTTCTTAAAACATGAGTGCTGAGACACCTCTGTTGCTCCCCTCTAGACAGTTGGGCCTTTGTGCACTCAGCAGGTTGCTGTGGAAACCCCCAATTTCCTCTCTGACTGGGGCTGGCTATGGGGCTTCTCAGGAGTATCGTAGAGCAGCTCTCATCAAATCGCCTATTGTTTCCCTGCTCCTGCTGCTTATCAGAAGTGGGGATCCCCTTTCAGTGCCACTGCCCCAGCCGGAAGCGCAGTCGCCACTCACAGTCCCACCAGTTCAGCAGCTGCAGGTTGTTGCTGAACTTGCTCCTCATACACTCTTCTCTAACACGCAGTGGAGCTGGTGGTCCTGGGTGTGTGGGTGCTCTCCCGCCATCTCAGTTGTGCATACTCTGGTGGCTCTTGTGGTGGCAAAACTGTAGTTAAATCCTAGAGTTCCTTTAATCTGTAGCGTGGTAGAAGATCAGTCATTGGTCCTCTTCAGGTGCCTGCACTCTCGCCTCTGATGTGCGAAGAGGTTATATGCTTAATTCAAGAGTTGGGTGGATGTGTTACAATGTGCAAGGGCTTCCAGCCAGCCACTACCTAGTTTTCATTCCTTTATCTGTGTGCTCCAAGATTCTCACTCTGCCTGAGGAAGATCTGAGCTCTTAGGCCAAGTCTTTCTCAATTATCCTATTAAAAAGTGGTCTTGGAATTTCTGTTTTCTTTTTTACGGAGAAGGGGAAAGGTGCACCTCACCTATGCTTTCTGTTTTGCATTAATTTTTATGCTGTTTCAGGAAGAATGTTTAACTACTTTGAGTTAAAGCTTGTGTGTCTATATAAAATGTGCATTCTCTATACTGTGTGTGTAGTCAGTGCCTGCGCATGAGTATCCATGTCCCAAAGCGAGTGTACATCCACCTGCCTGAGAGCTCAGCTTGTATAACCAGCCATGAATGTAATTTTCTTACTGCTCCCTGTAAAAGCACAGTCCATCCTTCCTCTCTTGGTCTGCACACTAGGGGCTGGTTTTGGAGGCAAAAATGCCAGAGCTGAATGGGTCCCAGGTCAAAGGGAATGTGGAGATGCTTGCAGGTGTGGGAAGGAGGTTGACTGGGAGGCACACAAGTGCTTCCTGGTCCAGGCCATCCTTACCAAGAAAAGGTTAATTTGCAGCACTGTGGCCTTCAGCCTTCTCCCCCCACCCTCCATGGAATCCTTTAATCACGTTGGTGCGGTGAAATTTCAGCCCTGAAATGGTGCCTTTGTGCAATCGTTTTGGCGTCTGCCATGGAGCGCGGGGGTCGTTTTCTTGTCCTTTTTTTCTTTTTTTTTAAATGACTTCTTTGTTCCCCCCCTGCCTCCCCTCCCCAGCCTTGCATCTGTATCAGATACGATTAAAGGGATAGGGAAGGATGCCGGGCCAGCTCCTTCTATGCTGCAAAAGGAGTGGTTAACCCCTCTGTTGCCAGCAGTGATCTCAGTCCTGTTCTAGTTGTTAGGACCCTCCTAGATGAGAGGAGGCGTCCCCTTCCATTAGAGAAGGAATTTGCTTTTTGAAGAGCTGGAGAAGGCTACCTTTGTGGGATTGAGACTTTTCCTTCTGTCCATTAATACCATGTTCCTTCTCTCTCCCACCCTTGTGATCAGCTCTCCTACCTCTTAATTCCACCATGGCTTCCCTTGTTTCCCACACATGCTCCTGACTTGCTCAGAGGTGCAGTATTTCCTTTCTGGACTCTTCCCACAGCCTGTGATTTGTGGGTAAAGATTTATCCTCCTCTCCAGTGAATGGCCACAGTCCCGTTTTGCATGGAGCTCTTCAGCTGCCATTGCCCTTGTTAGATGCGTTGAGCTATTCTGCTGTTGCTCTTGGTCTTATACAGGACTTCATCCAAATGGTACCATTGGGTTTTAAAAACCTTTGAACATGTTCAACACTTCCTAGACATCCTGCTTACTCTACTCACCCAGAAAGCCTTCAGTGAACACTAACTCACTGGATGCATCACATGCATCAGCATTGAAACTCTTTACAATCAGTTTATGATTGCTGTGGAATCTGTGTGTTAATTGGAATCCTACCTTGCTACCATTGGCCTTGAGAGATGTTCTTAAGCAAGCTAAAATCTGCTGTACATTTTATTTCCAAGTGTCTTCAGATAACCACACAGGACTTTACACCCAGGATGTCTTCTTCAACAAGTAAGAAGGTGTATACATGTATTCTTGAATGTACTGTGTATGGGCATTTGTATTTAGGTTCTCATTTGTGAAAGGCCAGAGGCCAGGGTGTTGAGATTCTACAGAGAAATCAACAGTTGCTTCCAAAATGCATGAATTTGCATTTGTGGGGATGTTTGGGGTTTGGGAGTTTTGAAAGCATGCCATCTGCCACCTGGTGATGAGGAAAGAAACTCCACGCTCCTATTCTGCAGAGTCTTAACGATCACACTAAGAAATTCTTGGGTTAAGCACATGCAAAACAGTGCTCTTCCTTGTTGCATGTGCTGAGTCTTAGCTGGGGAACAGAAATGAATGCTACTACATTTCTCACTGAAGAAATGACTGGAGCTGGGGTGTGAACAGAAGAGTTGCATCTCCATGAAGGAGTCTGGTAAAGCCAGTCAGAGTTCTGCCTGTATCTACTTCATGACAGGCAAAGGGAGATTGTACACGGGATCTGTGTGGTGGTGCTATCACGTATTCATACAGTTATCAGGGGAAAAATAGAGGCTTCCATGAAAGAGGTCAAAAAAACCAGACACGTGAAAATGAAACTTTTAAGTTTATTATTCCATATGTTTAATGCAGAGTTAATGGTGCTAGGACAGTATAGAGACTGGGGAAAGGGAGGTGGGAGAGGAAGGTGCTACTTGCATAAATAAGGGGACAGGGCTGGAAGAGGTTACATGCGTACAAGGAGCAAACATTCTACATGATCTTTTCAGACACCACAAGGATAAGTCATCCATAGCTAAGGGAAGCAGGAAAGGCATCTGACAGTCATATCAGCAGAGGGGTACAGCGGTACCGATCACAGTCCACATTTGGTCAGAGTATTTTGTCTTTCTAGACTGGAATATCCATTGGAAGGTCTCATGACATGTCTCTGTGATCATTTGCCAGGAATCATCTTTTCCTGCAGCAACTTTTGTGTCAGTTCACTCCCTGGCATGACAAACCACTCCAGTCCTGGAGGTGACAAAGAAGTAAGCAGACTGTCCACAGGTGTTGAGCTGAGAACAAGACCTTGATCTGACTGGAAGAGCTGGTGGCTTCCAGTTTGAAACCCAAAGGAGAAATCAAATTCCTTTGCACCTAAATACAGTTCTCTTCTTTACACTCATCCAAGATTGGATGCATATCTACCTTGCTTAAAGCCGCAGGAGTATCTTTCCATCCTCAGCATAGGTAGGAGGGAGTTGTTGACTGGAAGACATGATGAACGAACAAGTGGGGATGCACAGCCCATCAGCCTGAGTTTGGAGTGGGGATTCAAAGAGGGTGTTGGAATCGACTTGGGGTGTTGGCAAGTGCGTAGTAGCTTTCTTGGTGCCTCTTCGTTTCAGGCAGTGCACAGTCAGACATGGAAGAGCAGGGACGAAGTTTGTCTAGAGGTTGTTTGGGATACTGAAGATATTAGAAAAGACTAAGGTGCCAGAAATGCCTGACATAAATGAACAATATACAGTAATTGTAAAAAAGGAGGATTCACCCACAGCTCTTCAGTGATTCACTGGTCCTTCCCCACTTCTGCACCTCCATACATGAACACACAGGCTGTGATATGAGTAACACTACGGTTCCTGAGCCCTATTTGTTGTTCAGGCAAGCTTTAAAATTTCCATGCAGGAGAGAGTGTGGGATTAAACAGAGACAAGATGGAGAGAAGAGGTGGGAAGAAAAACTAGGATGCAGCCGTGGAAATCAGCTGGGAAGCAAGCGTAGGTTGGTCTTCCAACAAAGTTCAAGATTCATGCATGTGTGAATCTTAGGCAGGACTGCTGCACAACACTGATCACAAGGAAGCTGGCCATGCCGTCCTCCCCACTACTCCTCGTATAACAAGTTCACCAAGGCTGAGCAGCCACCCTTCACCCGCAGCAGGTGAGAAAGTGTTGGCCGTTGTGGCCTGTTTGAAACGCTTGCTAGCTCCTTGGAGCAGTTTGGGGAGGGGAAGGAAAGGACAGTCTCTCTCATCATACAGTCCAGGATGCACACAATGAAACCCACCATGGACCATCACTCCATGTCTAGAATCCTCTTCATCTAGAAGGCAAATAAGGTGTTGCAAGCCAGTCGTATGGCCTGCGTGCATGAAATTGGTACAGGGCGAAAGGACGAAAAACCTTCCTCTAGGCGGGTGAGCCAGCGATAGCCGGGGTCAAGAAAGGCACTTCTGTGTACTCAGTGGGTTCAGGTGGCTGGATGGCACTGAGTGACCTCGGAGTTCGGAGGCTCTTCTGCCTGTGCTGATTCTTCGGAGCCTTTCCGTCGCTGCTTCGGTCACTGTTCCCCATTCCCTACGGTCTGGAGAGAGTCGTATACACGGGCTGTTCCCAATGTGTGGGACTATGGGACTGTGGCACGGAGGGTGCAGGGTCAGAGATGGCAGTGTAAAGGGGACGTTGGGAAGGTCCCATATAGGAGAAGGCTGAGTAGAGGCCGGAGGCTTGGGTGGAATGACTGTAGTAGGGTCCTGAGGGCTGGTGGTCCGGATAGTCAAACTGTGGCCTGGAGATGGAGGGGAAGGCCGAGCCATAGTGGGGCAGACTCAAGGATGTATAAGCTATCTGGGAGGTGGAGGGCTGGTCGGTGTAATGACCTCCAGGGGCAGATCCCTCCGTTTTCACCTGGGCCTTGGAGTCCACCACCGATGAGGTGGCAGTGGACAAGGAGACTCCGTGCTGCTTGGAGATCCAGGCAGAGTGTCCACTGGCTGCAGCCAGGGCACTCCCGAGGCCGTATCCAGCAGCCGCCGCTGCCGCGTAGCCCCCAACATGACCTGGGTGGCCGGCATGTCCATTGGGTGGCAGGTACTGGTCGAATTCATTGACATCAAAGGTCTCCATGTTGGACATCACTTCGTGGCTGATCTCTCCGATGTCCACATTCCCAAAGTCAATGTGTGGCTTTCCCCCTTCCCCCAGGGAACGCCCTTCTCGCTTGGAGTCGGCTTTGCCTGCCTGCAGCTCGGTCTTAGGGGTGGTTGGAGGTGTTGGGGGCCCATGGCTCTGACCTGCAACTTGAAAAGCATTTTGAGGAGGAAAGAGAGAGAAGAGGTGAGTTACTGCTTTAGGCCTGACTTTATACACAGCCCAGCTCCACTCCTCCCAGTACGCCTGCAACCGTTAAACTGGAGACTTCAGTGCAGGAAGAGAAGCAGCCAGCCAAAACCAAACCTTTTCTACAATCTTGTGGAAAGAAATAGGAGAGTGCAGCAATACCTTGCCTGATCAGAGGAATGCACAGTGCCTGTGAAACTGAAGCACTTTCCTATACCGCTGAGTCCAGCAGTTTGTTGGGTCACGAGCAACGTGTGAAGCACATCACTGAGGCTTTCACCCTGGTGACTTGTCTGTTGTGAGCCTCTGAGTGGGTTGTAACCTATCAAAAGGATTACAGAGACCTGAGACTCAC
Source organism: Forpus xanthops (assembly GCA_032466535.1). Lineage (NCBI taxonomy): Eukaryota > Metazoa > Chordata > Aves > Psittaciformes > Psittacidae > Forpus > Forpus xanthops. The sequence goes on from JASSUY010055718.1 coordinate 99,631, forward strand.
CTGAGGAGTGATCTGGATGACCATCGGACATGGGTGACCCTTCGCCGGGATGCCTGTGATCCAGGTGGGCATTCTTGTAGTGGGCCTGAATGGCAGCAGCCCCACCGGCCTCACCCTCCACTTGGCCTTCACCCTCACCCTGCGTGGCTTTGCCGTTTTTCCGTCGGCGGGGCTGGTACTTGTAATCCGGATGGTCCTTCTTGTGCTGCATCCGCAGCCGCTCTGCCTCCTCGATAAAGGGCCGCTTGTCACTTTCGTTCAGCAGCCTGCAGAGGCCAAGGGTGGTAAGGAAGAGGGGAAGGAGAGTGGCAGGTATGTCAGCAAACACCCCCACACCCACACCTATACACAGCATCATGGGACACGCTGTGTAAATCCAGATGTCAGGGTGTTGCGCCATTGAGGGTATTTCCCAGAACAACAGGGAAAGCTTGGAAGTGTTTTCAGTGGAGATAGCATATTTTCCTCCTCGTTAATTATTAAGCCCTGACGCTGGTTAGTGCCAGCACTGGCTCCCCCTGCCCCAGCTGTGTGATGCTTCACACCTCTGTATGTTCAACCCAATCTTATGTTGCCCAAAAGCAGAGTGCAGCCTTTCATAGCTGTGTAAAATAAGGCTGGAAGATCTGTTTTGAAGGACTTTGGGCACATTAAGAGCAGTTGAGACCGCCTTTCAGGTTAAGGGAGATTGCTGCCTCTAGTCCTGCCTCCCGCATGTCTCCTGCTCTTCCCTAGACTGTATTCATTCCAGTTTAACCTCCCACCCCTCCATAGGCTCTGCTTAAAGTTTGAGGCTCTGCTGAGCAAAAGCGGCAGCAAATGGTGTTGCGTTCCCAGCACCCATGTTGCTGCATGGAGCTTGCTGGGCCATTGAGCAGCTTGCAGTATCCTAAAAGGAAACTGAAGAAAACTTCAAAGCAGGAAACTAGTGCATTCTGCTGCTCCTGGAGCTCACCTTAGACACGGATAATGCAAACAGATGAAACACAAAGGTCCAGCCCTTCTTGAATTTAGCCAAGCAGTTGTAAACCATTCAGCTGCTACATTGCTAGTCTTATAGAAATAGACAGTCTCTGGATGAAAAGCACTGCAGAAACATAAGCTCCTTCTCTATTCCTGCCAGGTCATGGGCTACTCTAGTTAAAGTAGGCTTTCCATAGATATGGTGAAATATGGCTCAGAGCACTTGAAGATGAGATCAACCTCATTATTCAAGCCTCTGGCAACATCTTAGCTTTAAGCACTTCAGTTTCATGTTATGATTTTGCCCTGTGACTCAAGGTCATCCTGCTTCCAACCAGAAACCAGGGCTCTCAGAAGGGACCAATATTCCCATGACTTGCAACTCCAACAACCGTTAGTAATGGCAGTGCTCCCAAATGGCAAAAAATCCTCCATTTATGGGATGTCCATGCCTTTTTCTCCCCAACAAAAGAGCTATCCGGCAGTGGGGTTGTGCTAGCACCTTGATGCCTCTAAAGCCGTTAGCACTAAAATGTGACCAGTTTTGTTAAGCTATGGGCACTGAGGGAAAAGGCCTGAACTGGCCTGAAAGGAGACAAAGGGGAGGCGTGGCTCAAGGAGCATATAGGGTTGCCAGCAAGTACTTGATTGATTCCTAAGCACTCCAGTTCCTCGTGCTCCTTGTGCATCCCCTGGGCTGGCAGCCAGAGGTGTATGGCACAGGCTAGAGCCCATTACGATGCTGACCTGGATTCAATCCAGGCAGCCTGAGCAGGTCATGGCCACACACCACATTCCTCCACTGCCTTAATCCCGGAGATTAAAGCAATTGAGCCACTGAGAATCCAACACCAGCTTTCCTGTCTCCCTCCTGCCACCATACACTATGCTCACACAACCCAGAGTGCTCTAATCCTGCAGTCTGTACTGCTCCAGATGGCCTTCCAAAGGGACATCCTGGCCAACCCTTGTAGGTATTGTAGACTGGAAGGCAACTTTGCCTTGGCAAAACCTTCGTCCTTGCAGAATGCTTCATCTTGATGGGAGGTGGAGAATACAGGCAAAACCTGCAGCCTTGTAACCCAGGACACTTCAAGGCTTCCTGCACACCCAACCTGGATGGTGCTAAACCTAATAAGATGCTGTGGTTGGGCATGAAAGGTCTCTTTCTACGTGGACACTTCTTGGAGCAAGAGGGCTGTAGGCCATGGGCAGTGGCACCAGCAGGACAGTGACAAGTCCATTCCTCACACCCTTGCGTTCTTTCCAAAGCTGCCTGCTCCCTCCTCCCCCTGGCTGGGATCAGAGCTCAAATCCGCTTTAGCAAAGTGAAACTGGTGCAAGCAGGCAAAGGCCAGGAGATTTGGGGGATTTGGATTTCACTTGCTTCCTGCTCTCCCCCTCCTGCCCCCCACGCTCCACAGGCTGTAATGCAAAGGAATCTCGCACGAGCAGAGAAGTTATGGATCACAGAGCAAAGCCCTTCATGGGGTTTAACCGATCCCTCACCACCCTCCCCGACACCGAGTGCTCGTGGCAGAGTTGAGAGGAGAGGGGCAACCATCCAGTGCCCTGCTCTGAAAGGAGAAGGAAGGGCTAAAATCTGGCTGCCCACCTCTTGTAGCCTCCCCTTCTGCTGCCTGGCATTGCATGGTGACTGACGCAGCAGCCAGAGACCTGACCCTGTGCCGGGACTCAGCTGCTGATGAGTCAGTGTGGTGATGGGATTAGGCATCAGAGTTGATGAAAGCAAGGGCTGGCTGCGAGCAGAAGGTAGCCAGGCGGGCTTTCCTGCACCTCCATGGCCCTGGATTTTGTGGATGTGACCTTATTCCTTGAGCGCTGCCATCCTCAAGCAAATAGCCCTCCATTGGGTCCCCTCGCTCCGCCCTGCTGAGCCTTCCTTCTCTTTTCCCTGTGCCTCTCTTGTTTTCGGCCCTGGAGGTGGTGCTGGATGGCATCTTGGCTGAGAGTCATGCCGACATTTTCAGCAGCCAGCCTCCATTTGAGAGCTGCTCCCTGTCCCACCCTGGGGAAGAAAAGCAGCCAAGGCGAGATTTTGTGACTACTGAGCACAGAAACCATCCTTTTTGGTCGACGTTTGGTTCATCAACTGCACCCCTCACACGCCCTAAGCTGGAACAGACTGGGGGAGATGCATGGGTCCATAAGCCCCCTGGCACCATACTTGGGAGTAGCGTGGCCATCAGGGCATGTTCTGCAGCCTTTCCCAGTAGGGACTGGAGCCCGTGGAGGACATGGCGGTGGCACAGAGCCAAAGCAAACGTCCAACTTCAATAAAAAGCTGGGCCGTTGCAGCCCATTTTGCAGAGGAGCAAATGGGTCAATCTGATGCTGCCTTTCAAGATTTCCCAGCCTCTGCTATGCCCACTCAGCACCAATCACTGTGGGCATGCTTGGTTTAATGGTGATCTGCAGGCAGACTCCATGCTCACTGGCATTCATCCCTCTGTGTAATGTGCCCTTTACCTGTGTAAGCCCAGAGCAGCCATGTGGAAATGTGAGTTGTCTACATTTGCCAAAGCAACTAGCACTGTAGGGTTTGGGTGGCCACCTTGTAAGGGTGAGGATATGCAAACATCCAGGGCCCTTTGCAGGGACCCTCATCACATATTTGGGACTAAGCCATCCAGTATGTATAGGAGCTGTACATTAGGGGACAGCACAGATGTGGGCAATGGGAACCTCAATGAAGACCCAGTTGTACCGTGGCTAGAAGACTATGAGTCTACTATCCTGGTAACTTTTGGACCACCTCCCTTGGACTTCTGTCGCTTGATATTATCCCCCAGCCTCACAGAAAGACACAAGCATATGGTCCTATCCAGGCCAGACACTGGCTGCACCCATAGGTCAGCTTATACTGCTGCATGCTCCCAATCAGGGCTGACACAGCTCAGAGAGCCACAGCCTGCACTAGGGACACTAGGAGAGGAGATGTATTCAAGCAAAGCAGCTGCTTGGCAAACTGCAGCACGCAAGAACCCCAGTCCCAAGCCTGCAAGCTTCTCTGCCTGACCCATGCTCCCTGGGAAACACCAGGGGATCATGACTGTTGTCCAGTGGCACGGTCTCCCTGCTCCGAGTCCCATGCATCCAGTAGTGGTAGCCATGCCCTGGGAGCAGGGAGGCAGTTGGATGCATTAATGTGGCCGTGGGCTGGGAGCTGTATCTCCCTACACTCTGAATGCAGTACCCAAGGAGAGTTTCACTGCTCTGCTTTATTTTCAAGGGAAATACAATGTTTGGAGCAAGGCCCTTGCTCTAAAATCTGGTAATATTTTGCACTAAAGGAACAATACCTTAAAAGAACACTTTGGGAATAAAAAGGCTGGGTGCCCCCTGCACACGTACCCCTTCCAGCACAGCTTCACAGTCCAGGGGCGGGCAGCAGAATGGTAAAGGGAAGGGAAGGCAGTGGGGAACAAAGCAGGAAAGAGCAACAGATGAGACATCTGCAATCACACCCTGCCTTCTGCTTCACAAAGAAATCCCTTTGCTGGAGTTGAAGTTGGCGGGCTGGGATAAACGGGCAGAGGGAGAAGTTAGACCCCAGTTCCTTGTGAACAAGGAGGTTTGAAATCAGGAGACCTCGGCATCAGCTGTTGGGGGGGGGGGGGGAGTTTGCTTCTGCTTGGAAAAATGTGTCTTGGCCCACCGAAGGTTGAGGGCTTCCTCCAGGAAATGCTGTCAGGGCAGGAGAGAGACTGAGAGGGCCCGTTTGTGCCGCTTGCTGCAACGCAAAGGGGGGACAGTGCTGGGGACTTGAAGCAGAAAGTGTCTGTAGCAGGTTGGTGGGGTTATCAGCAGAGACCACCACCAGGGAAAGAAGTGGCAGAGGCAGCATGACGCACTTGGCTTGGGCACGATGGGCTCTCTGCGCACTCAAGGGCTGCCTGCTATCAGTGCGGGCAGCCTGTTGGTCTGTGGAGGAAGAAGGAGCGGGCTGGGGAGGGTACGTAAAAGATCCAGGGATGAAAATGGGCACAACGAGCTGGTGGGGCCAGAAGGATGAGTGTGTGTGTGCCAGCAAGAAGGGAGGCATCTCACCGGGTGCAAAGGGGGATGCTTTCAGCCAGCATGTTTCAAGAGAACCTGCTAAGGCTGGGACTTTTGCAGGTCTCTTCCTGTTAAACCTCAGCCCCACTTTCTAGCTCTCCCCTTGTCCATCTGGCTGCTTGGCTCCCTTTGGCTCCCTTCCCCTGACCTTCCTCCTCGACCATAACTTGTTTTCCCACTTGCTCTATGGTGCTGTGCCGAAAATAACTCCAGCATTGGGACCCAAGTTCAAATAGGCTTGAGGCAGCCACCAGTGAGTTAAGTTGGATGGGGCTCAGCCTGGTTCCTGCTAGTGCATGACTTGGCCCAGCAGAGAAGGTGAGCCAAGAAAACAAGATCTCCCCTGGCAATCAGGCAAGACAGGACCAGGACGAGAGCATCCTGATCAGGAACAATAGGGGAAGTTAGCGGGAAACACATGGAAAGGGCTGCTGCCCAGGATGGAGGTGAATTGTGCTGGGGAAACCTTCATACATTCAACCACAACTCTTGCCCCATCACCACCAAGGGGTCCCTGCTAAGTCTCCATCCTTCCACCTATGACATTATCTCTCCAGGACACCCCCAAACCTCAACCCTCGCGCTTCCCTTCCGCCCGCCCGCTCTTACCTCCAGAGCTTCCCCAAGGTCTTACTGAGCTCAGCGTTGTGGAGATGCGGGTACTGGTCAGCCAGTTTCCTCCGGGCAGCCTGTGCCCAGACCATGAAGGCGTTCATGGGCCTCTTGACGTGGGGTTTGCTCTTGTTACTTCCATTGACCCGGACGGGCATGGGTACCAGAGTCCAGTCATAGCCGCTCAGCACCTGGCTGACCGCCTCGCGGATGCACACCGGGAACTTGTCGTCGTCCGCCTCTGAGTCTTGCTGTTCCTTCTTAACCTTCCCCATGTCCCCGTTCCCGGAGCCGGTGAGGTGCGGGGAGTTGTCTGATGCCATGGAGGGTCCTGGTGAGAGGCAGTGGTGGTCTTCTGAACCCACGGGGCTCATCTCCACCTCTGAGAGGTCTTGGTCGTCAGCCATCGTTGCGCTCGAGCTCTTTTTCCTCTTCTTTCTTGATGTCCTTCTTCCCACTGGGGAAGGGAGGGAGGAAGACAAAAACAAAGGAAAGAAAGGAAAGAAGGAGAAGGGGAGAAAGAGAGAAAAGGAGAAGCAACCACCAAATGTGAAAGGGACTCCAAGGTCTCTGGAGAGCTGACCAACAAGGCAGGGGCCACTCATTAAAAGTGCAAGCAAAGCAATGGCCATGCACACTGCAGAACCCGTGATCCATGCGGGTTGGGACGGGTCGGGGCCCCTGATTAATTGGAATATCGCTCCCTATCTCTGCATTGTGTGGAGCTGACTTGCGGAAGGGCCTGTGGCAGAGGGATAAGAAGGGTTCGGACCTGAGAAGAGAGTAACACGGACCATCCTGCCCAGGCGCAGCTCCTCACAGCGAGTGGGATAGGGAGAGAGCCACAAAACTTGCGTGGGGAATTGCCCCTTTTTTGTGACTGTAGTGAAATGCCAGCGCAGTGTCTAGGGTAAGGGAGGGAAACCGCCAGAACTGTATCCCTGAACCAGAAGGGATCGCTTTCCCAGCTGCCAGAGGAGCTGAGCGGGCAGCAGCACCGGGCAGGAAAACAGCCCAGGCTCCGGATCCGCACCTGGAGTGCCTGATCCCATCTGCGGAGACACCCCATACCTCACCCTCCTTGCAGCTCATAAACCAAAGGCTTAAAATACATCTACATTGCACACACAGCTCCCCCCATCTATGTGCATGTCTGCATGAACGTGTTCACATTCATATATGTATTTACAGGTGCAAACACAAACCACGTTTAACTTTTGAAACAAGCCTGGGCTATGGGTTGCCTGCCCCACACACTCCTCTGTCCTGTCTGCAGTCACCTCTAAAAAGTCCCTGCTGCCGTGCAGCAAGTTCCCCCCTGGAGAAAGAAACATTCTAAAAACAAAGGCCTCTTTATCCCCCCCATCCAGAAATAAAGGGAAAAAGGAAGAAATTAAAAGATAACAAGAAAGGATAGAGAAGCATCCCTCTGGCTTAGCTGGCAAACAGCAGAGCGAGGGCTGCTCTGCATCCCTCCCGGTCCAGAGGGTGACACAGACCCTCATCGCAGATACGGGATAAAGTAGAAGTAGGGGGGATAGAAGCAGGAGCGAAGGTGTGCGCCTGTGCGCATGGGCTCAGGTAGGGAAACTTACGTTGCTGTCCGGTGTGCCGGGCAGGTCCTGCGAGGGCAGTGATTTGTATTCCAATGGCCCCCTTGTTGTCCCTGCCAGCCCCGGTGGCGTCGGGGCGTGCGGCGCAGGGAGGCTCTCAGGCAAGTGCCATTCCTAGAGGGAGCTTGGTTTTTACTAATACCCCGGCTGGATGGCTCTCGCTGGCTTTGCTGCTTAGCACCGGGGGAGGGAAGGGCGGAAGGTGGAGCCAAGCACTCCTCACAGCCAGAGCACACTCGGTGGGGGACGGCAGGGAGGGGATGCAGGCAGCCCCCAACCCCACCTCAGCCCTCGGCATGTTCCCCGCTTGCCCCTGGTGCTGGCTTCTTCATGAGCTGCTTGTGTTGGGCAAGCGTGTCCACCCGAGGGATGGTGCTGGAGGATCCATCCCCGGGGGGCTGAGGTGCTGGAAGGGGTCTGGGGTGGTTTGGGGAGATCGGTGTGCACCCCAGGACTGGGGTTCTTCTCCCTCCTGTCTTCCTCCTGCTCCTGAGGGGTCTGGTGCCCCCATGTGCCAAATGAGGCCCTGGTTGGAGAGTCTCATAGGGACCCCACTGTGCTGCAACAAGTTGGCCAAGGGCCCTGGGGTTGAGATGCTGCTGAAAGAGCATCCTCATTCACACCTTAGTGTGCAGGTTGGGGAAGGGGATGAAGGAGCCCGAGGATGGAGGGCATCAGACCCAGGGAAAGTACTGTGCTGCTGGACAGTGGACACCAGTTTGAACCTTGTTTAGCACCCAGGGATGCGCTCATCACGTGTTTGTTTCAGCAGGGTCTTGCCAAGGCTTTGCTTCCACCAACATGTTGAATTGCTCCTGAAGGCAAATGTGGGGTCTTGCATGTGGAAAGAGAGGTCTCTGGATAAGAAGGACTCACACTCGCTCATCCTTGCTGTTGTGCACTGGGACATGTAGAGGATCTCAGCACTCAGTGGGTTAGGATGTCATTACATCCTCCATTTTCTAGCTCACTTTCCTTCCCAGATGCCTCTGGTAGTTGGCTTCTTCACTTCCCTTTATCACCAGGGCTGGTACAGACCAATACCAACCCTGTAACCATGAGAGGTCAAAAATCTGATGATCCTCCCAGGTCCTTCTCAGTGAGCAATGAGATAAACCCAGCTCCTGCCCCAGCTCCTAGCTGGAGGGCCAACCTCAACATCCTTCAGTGCTTAATCAGAAAACACAAAGAGATGAATGGTTGTGACCCAGGGAACCAGCTTCAAGGGATTTCAAGAGCATTTTCAACTCCTGTGGCTGATACTTACTCTCCAGAAACTTTGTGTTAGAAAGACCCACCAAAACCACATGAAGCATAGGGGAATCAGTCCAAAGGATGGTGCTAAGCACTGAGCTAAAGCCCTTAGAGCACATCTTCGAGGCTGGCTCCTGCCCTTGCAGAGCTGGCTGACATCATATGGCCATTTCCCTGCCCGTCTGCTGTTGTCTGGAGTAAGTAAAGCTCTGAAGCCATTGAATGTCTGCATTCCTTACTAGAGCCCATTGAGAGGTTTTTACTGAAGAGAGCAGAGAGGGAACGGCTGCATTCCATCAGCACCCAGCAGTCAGAGGTGCTTAAAGGTTGCACTGTGATGGAGAAGATCCCCATCAGGAGATTAAGGAGCCTCACAGAGCACTAAAGGGAGCTTCCCAGCCTGCTCAGCCATGCTCCAATGCAGCAGCCTCTTGGCAAACTCTGCAGGGAGAATAAGACAGTGCTTGACCCCAGTGACACAGTGAGTGGTGAGGCTCACATCTTCCTGCTTTTCCACAGGGTCTAGGTGAGCAGAAGTGTCTGACCCACCACTCCCAATGGGAGCAAGAATAGGATCAAACCCAGGAGGGATTTCAGCAACCCACATGGCTCTGGACCAGTGTTTGTCCCACTGCTCATCATCCCCATCAGGGCCTGCTGCCAACTGCCATGCAGGACGCAGGTCCTGTTCATGCCATGTTGGAAGAGCTGCAGACAGGGACATCCTCAACAGCCCGTGTAACAGCTATGCAGCCTCTGCAATTTGCAGTCTCTTTCTCCTCACATTTAAGTGGCAAGGAAGGTTTTTTCCCTTCATTCTGCCTTCCTCCAGTTCTTGCTTTGTGTCTCCTTTGCTTTTTGCCTCCTTTCTGCATTCTTTCCCTGTAGTGCCTTTTTCCCTGTTTCCATTCCCTCTCACAGCACTGATTACTTGTATATCCTTTTCCAAGTCTCTTCTGTCCACGTGTCGTCTCTTGTGCAACAAAGAGGTAGATGCAGGAGAGAGTGCTGTGGAAAATGCACCTCTACTGCAGCAGGAAGAGGTGTGATGCTTTCTCCTCAGTTGAGGTGAGGAAACAGAGGGGAAACAGAAGAGACCATCCCTGTTTCAGGAATCACTGGGGTGGCATGTCTGTTTCTTCAGTGTCCCCTGGGAGTCCTTTATAGAGACCAGGACCCTCCAAGAGCCACTGCTGGCCACGTCAGCTAGCACTGCAGAAATGGCCTTTCTAAATGCAAGTCTTCCTACTGACTGCTCCCTGGGGAAATATTGATATAACAGGTTTCCAGCCCTTCTATTCAACATATATTTCTATGGATGAGGTGTTCCAGGTTCACAAAAAGGGACAGCCCTTTGCCAATGAAGAATCTACCAGTGAAGGTGGTTCATGAGCCAGAGACCTTGCTAAGCCACAAATTCCCTGTGATATCTCACTGAAATGGTTTCTTTGGGCTTTAGTATGCAATTGCTCCACCATAAAGCCATGTTGGGAGGGGTGAAAGTGTGCAGGAAGTGGAAACATCCCACCGTGTGAGGTGCCCTTGCATCCGCACTGCTCAAAGGGCAATAGGAGAGGTGCCCTGGCTGTTGCATCACTGCAATGACAGGTGGGGTTTCAATGAGGGGACCATATTGCAGGGGCACCTTCACCACCATGGTGGGATCGCTGATGTTGCTGGATGGAATCCATCCCATGCGTGTATGGTAAGGAGTAAGAGAGGGGAGAGCCTGTCTGCAGCAGGATCCCCAGCATGAGAGCTAGGGCCAGCTTTTGTCCCCTGCCCAGCTCGGGGGCACAGCACTGGTATTGTCCCAGGACCGCCTGGGAAAATGGGAGGGGATCCCTGTGAAATCTTTCCATACAGTAAAACAGCGTAAGAGCCGGGGAGCGAGGAGGGAACGGCACAGACAGTCAAAAACACACACACACACACACACACCCCAGGCAAACAATACCCACAGTGTGCTGAGGGAAAGGGAGACCCATGAATTGGGAGTTTGATAAGGATTTTCTCCCGCGCGTGCCCGCTCTCTCAACGGCCCCTTCAGTTTTCCCAACACCGCCCTCCCCCCGTTTCCCTCTCCGTCTTTCTTGTTTGGGCCTTAAACAGTGCGCCGTCTTTGTTCGGGATACAGGTGAACGGCAATCATGTGATTAACGCACACAAAAAAAAGGCTTTTTAAGAGCGTCCAGCTTGCTCCAGACCCCAAGACGGGAGAGGACACCCGGGCCGGGAGGAGCTGAGGCAGCGGCAGTGGCCCTGATGGGGACAGCCACTGGGATGGAGGAGCAGGCACCGCAGCCTCTGTGCACAATCCCCTTCCCATGGAGGTGGGCATGTGAGGCAATGAGGGGCAGGAGGGGTGGAGGGAGGGTAGGTTTGGGATTTGGGGGCTGGAGGGGGTCTGATGCAGGCCTACTTGCCTATGTTGGGCAGGCTGGTGGGGGCTTGTGCTGGCCATGATGCTTTGGGAAGGACCGTCCCAACATCATGCCAGAGAGGGAAGTGCAGAAGTCTCCTCTTGCCTACTTGATGGGGAGGGGAGCTGGGCTCCCCGTGCCAAAGCCAAGTCCTCAGGCCTCCCTGGCTCCCACGTGGGATTTGTATCTTCACCACTGTGAGGCTGGAAGGGAGGGCTCAGTGAGGAAGAGGAGGGTGACCAGCCTTCCTGATGGAGAGGGGGGAATGTCTCCTTGCCCGAGCTGTGGTGCACGGAGAGCTGAAGGGATTTGCTCAGTCCCATTGTGGTCTAGGAGCAAGAAAGGGAGAGAACAGGGCAGCCCAGGCAGTCATGGGAAGGTTGGCAGGACAGTTGACCCTTACTGGAAGTCCTGCTGCCATGGCCAGAACTAGTGTATCCAACGTCCTCAGTGAGGACTGCATGCACCCTTTGGTGTGGAGATGCTATGGAACCCTATTACACTTCATCAGCATCACCATGAAATAGTTTGGAAACTGGTTACTCAGTCCTGGGAGGAAATGGAGGCTAGTGAGGGTACGGCCACGTGACCATCTGAACCATCCACTCAGTGAGTCAGGAAAGAACTGGAAAAATAGCGAGGTTTCAAAAGGTTATTCTCTTTAGTTGAAGATCGCCTGCATGTGATGCGTCAAGGAAAAGAGGGGAGGAGTAAAGGGAGATGCCACCATAATGCTTGGAAAATCTATGGGTCTGCAGCTGGTTTCACTCGTGAGACATCATGGGACATGTCTGATAGCAGCCCATGAGAAGTCAGGACCAGGACGCACCCTTTGCCAGAGCACCCAAGCCCAGCCCTGTCTCCACCACTTCCTCATGCCCTTCTCTTCAAATTCCTCACCAATCCAATGTCACAGCCGCCCTTCCAGGCTCCCAGCCTGTAGCTTGTTTTCATGATCGGGAAGAGCAGAGAGTGCCCAGAGCCCATATTTGTGTTACTCTCCATGGTTCTGTGGCAGCTGTGATCTCCAAAGAACCCTTCGATTTGCCTTGTTGTATAGGCATCTTTCCAACAGGGAGACGGGCACAGGAACCACTGCCAGGCTCTGAGCTTTATCACCCCTCACTGGTTTTGACTGATGCTCCCAGTTGTGGTCCTACACCTTGCCAGATGTGAGCTGGATGCCCATGAGGCAGCACAAAGAGAAAGTGTTGTGGGCTAACTCAGGGAAAGCAAAGAGCTGGGTTTGGCAGCACCACACCTTGTCCATGGGGTTAAAGGACAGTCATCTGTGTGTGCAGGACGTTTTGCCATGGGATACCAGGGGAAGCAAAAGGTAAGCGATGCCTGGAGGCCTTCACTGCCTGACCAGTGTGATTGTCAACCCAGTGTCCTGCATGAGGCAGCTAAAGAAACTTTGCAGTGGCTACACTCCTCCAGAGTTATCATCCCCATATGTGACATGGTGATGCCAATCAGTGCATGGCCCTGTGCTCCTACCGCCCCAGCATGGAATGGGAGTCCCTGGGAAGCTGTTTTGGGATTGGGACTGGGACGTGGTTGCAGAGTCCCACCTGCCTCTGGAGCAGGAGAAACCTTGTTTGCTCTCCAAGGATCTCTGAGGGATGCAGGTGCAGAAAACCATAGCCCTTCTGCCGCTGGTGTGCATGCCTTGATGCAGCCAAGCAGGAGGTGTTGTTCAGCAGCATTCTGTGCTCTTAAAGCAGTGAGTTATGGTGCCAGCTGCTTTGGAGAGGAGGTGTAGGGAAAACCTTGTGGAAAGGAGAATCACTGCTGAGCATTTTGCAAAGACCCCAGGCAGCTCCTGTCCTGTTTTCTTGGCCAGCCCAGTGTTTCATGGGCATGGTGAGGGCTTGTGATGGCTAAATGGGACAATTTTCCTGCATTACTCGGGTCTGGGAAGATCAAAGAGGAGCAGGGTGAGCATGTCTGTCTGCTACCTCCTTTGATGGGTGGCATGAGCCTCCCTGGCCATTAACCCCATCATCTCCTGCTGGAGAGGCCAGGTCTACTTCCAGAAACAGGACCCCAAAAAGTGAGCGCTGAAGGGGTGCAAAGCTGGGGGAGAAAGGGATGGATGGGGTCTGCCTTTTCTCACATGGAGACTGGCATATCCTCTGCAATGTAATGGAGGGTGCTCTTGGTCTGCATGACAGAGGAGAGATGTCCAGAGGGGAGAGGAAGGGAATTGTACAAGACCGGGCAGACCAACCAGGAAAGGGGACCCTGCTGACAGGACCTGTGACTGTAGCAGCGCTGAGTGACCCCAGTGGGTGACTGAAGCAGACCTGGGTGATCTTCAGCTCTGCCAGTTCCCTGTCTGCAGGGAGGCTCCTGGGGAGCCGGGGGAAGGGTTAAGTCAGGAAGGCTTCAGCCCGCTGCCTTGGCCCCTGTAATTCCTCCAGAGAGTAGGACTGGGAGAACAAGGAGCCCTTTCTGTTCACAGGAATTAATAGCAAAGAGTCATCTGGGGTGTCATTCAAACCCTGATCAGCTCCCGGAGGAATGCGAGGGAGAGCAAGTAAAGGAGCACAGCCCGAGGCCGAGCCACCAAAGCCAGGGCAGGAGCAGTTCGGCTGGTAACCAGCGTTACCGGCTGGCATTTGGGGAGCAGGACCCCTTCACCCCAGCCTCCATGTCCCCTCTGCCCTGTGCAGGGGCTCACCCTGACACCCATTCTCAAAGGGTTTCCACCAGCTCCTAAGCTTGTCCCTTGTTACCCATCACTTTGTATTAGGAAGGGGGGAGATGTCCCAACCCATCAACACCACTGAGCCTGGAGGGATGGGTCAGGCAACCAGGCGCCAGCACAACCCCACTGCCCTCATTGTGGACATGAACTCCAGCAGACACCCCTCTGCAGCCTCCAGCCTGTGATGACCGTGGGGTTTGTCCTCCCAAACAAGCTTGTCCATGAAGAGGATCACCTGGGAGCCCTCAAACACAGCTGGGGGCATGGGGTAATAGCTCAGGGGACGAGGAAGTTCAGTGCTGAAGCCTTGGCTGCTGTATCATCTTGACTAAGTCATTGCAATTTCAGGAGAAAAAGATCAGGTCAAGGAGTTACCATGCTAGTGTTTCATGATGTTGCTTCATGGCCACACAGGAAGGCTTGAAAGTGCTGCGTGGTGACACTGCAGTGTTGCCTGTAATGGCAACCAGCCCCAGTGAAGCAAGCAGAGATTTTGGCTACATCTCTGCTAGCTGAGAAGAAGACCCTGGAGTGGAGTCCATCCTGTTCTATGTCCTCCTCTCTCCTCTCTGCCTGCATCACAGAAGGCCCACATAACTACACCTGGTAGCACAAGATGACCCAAAGCTCTGGTGATGCAACATGTTCATCCCTACCACATAGACTATGGGATCTTCAGGTCTGCTGCATGGGGTGTGATCTGAGCTCACCAGCCTGGCAGCGAGTGCAGTTCAGGCAGACACATCTCTGTGAGATGCAAACAGAGACATGCTGGAGTGCACGAGTTGCTTTTGCTGGCCAAAATGCATCTCACCAAAGTTTCCCTTCCTCCCCACACACACCAGGTCAGTGCAAAACCAGCTGTAAGCATGAGGGCTGCATCTCAGCATCCTCCAAGAGATGCACAGTGATGCTGGGATGTATTCCTCTGCCCTATCTCCAGTCCCGGTACCACCACCGCCGCTGCTACCATGGTGAGTGCGCCTTGTCGTAGAGGGTTAATAAATGATGCAAGAAAGGAGCCCTTTAATGCACAGTGACCTTTGGCCTTTCATAAATCACAGTGTTGGGCTGCAAGTGCACGGGGGGCGCGAGGCAGTGGGGGGGAGAGGACGGGAGGGGGTCCCTGCAGCTGCGCCACGGAGTTGACATTGTTCCCACCATCACTAAAGTGCAACAAATCCCTCTATTGTGTTCCTGGTTTATCTGGTTCCTCTTGTTTATTAGCAGAGGTTGTTTGGCGCTGGCTCCAGCCCTGGGCGGGTGGAAAGAGTGTTGGCACGCACCAGAGGAGGGGAGGGAGGGAGGGGGGGGGATCGGGATGGGAGGACGAGAGCAGCTCATCAATGGCTGTATTGTCCCATCTTTTTTGTTGCTCCTGTAATGATATGTTCGAAAAAAGGGGATTAAATAAAAAAAAAAAAAAAAGAGAGGGAGGGGGGAGACGGGAGACGAGAGAGGGAGAGAAAGGCAAACGGCATAGAAGGACTTGGTAAGAATGGCCAGTCTGGGCCTGCAGCGGATGCTGTCGCAGCTGGGGAGGATAGATGGGTAGAGACGGAGCCACCATGGGGCTCCTCTGTGCCTTTATGCTGCTTATTCAGGTCGGGAGTTGTGAGCCCCAGTGGCTTGGGCTGGGCCCACCGGTGCCACCTCTATTCATGGCCAGCAGGGACCATGTGCCACAGGAGTGAGGGGCTGGGGATTGGCAGAGAAGGGGGAGGAAGGCTGTTCTTCACGTCTCTCGGGTCTGAACCTGCCTTTGTACAGAAGAGGCAGTTGGGAGACATCTTCTCAAAGCACTGGCAGCATCCTTCATCCCAGTTGGTCATCATCCCCCAGCCTACCTACCCATCATGAGAAGTACCAGTGCCCCTTCCCAAATTCCCAGTTTCTTGCACCCAGATCTTGCTTACTTGCATTTTTCTCCTGGAGCTGCCCATGGACATGTGCCTATGGAGAGCTCCACTAGTTTTTCATAGGGAGCATCAGCACAGCGCTGGAAGATGGTGACATTTTGGTCACCACTTTGCCTAAAGCCAGATGACAGCACAGGTAAAACTGTCACAGCCACAGCAGCTTTGTTCATGCTCTGCCTTTTGCTACCCATGGAGCTGAATGGATGCAAACATCCCTAAGAGGTGCACATCCCACCATAAACAGCCTTTTTGATATCAAAGTGAAATTTATTGAGATAAGAGCAAAATTCTATCTGGGATGCTTAAGAACATCTTCTAGTTCATCTCAGGATGAACTGATTTTAACCCAGCCACACCGACCATTTCTGCTCCAGTGTGTCCATCCCCTTAGAGGTGTTGCATGGGGGCATTGCACATGCACAGGAGCTCAGAGATTTGAAATATTCTGCTGAACTTTAAATAGCAGGTTTTATTTTATGGTTATTAGGCTCTTGTGTCTGACCTCTCATCTTTCAACCTGGGTCAAGTTTTAAATGTAAAATGCTGCTCTGAAATAAAATGTCAGGAATTCCCTTTGAAAATGTCCATTCACAACATTTTGGCATTTAGAAAACAGAATAACTCAGGAAGATTGTCTTGAAATGAAATGGTTTCATATTTTAAATGTCCCCCTCCCACACTCACTTTCCAGCCATTGAGTACTTGTTGAATTTGGCCTGAATCTGCAGCTGGTTTCATTCCCCTGAAGACCCATTTATTGGCAAATCATTTATCAACAAATGCCTTCCCCATACCAGTCATTCCCACTCTTGGATGATGCCACATCTTTCTGACCTCTGGGAGGTGTCAGGGTCTCCACAAGGTGCTGGAATGCCACCTTGCCTCCAGTGATATCAGGACCCATTGCAGGCCTGCCATCAAGCCTGTGCCACCTATTCCCTGAGGGTCAGGCATGAAGCCCAGCACTGGCACAGCTCTAGCTCTGTGGCCTTAAAAAGTAGAGGCTTAAATTCATGTAATGTGGTCACACATGTTCATGTGGCTGCTGCTTAGGGTCTTTCTAAAGGGACATATGAGGAGCTGGCCTGTAAAGGTCTGAGGCTGCAGAAGTGAGGGGGGGGGTGGGTGGGTGTTGGAATGGGACAGACGCTCCCTTACTGCAGGGATGAGTGCCTTTTCACCTGAGTGGAAAACGAAGCATGTCAAACCTGAGAAATACTGCTGACTTGATTAAAGGTAATGGTTTTTGGGCCCTCTTTTCCCATGTAAACAAAAAATGAGAGTGTGGACCACCGCAGTGGCCACACAGAGTGTTCAGCTCCCCACTTTCTCCTTTGCCTATCACACCCCTTCTCCAACACAAGCCTGATCAGCTTATCCACTACAGGAAGTTCCCAGACTTAATTCTGTCTTCCCTCAGTCAGATATCCAACAGGCACCTGCATACCCAGAGTCATCCAAAGCATCTTCATGTAACCTCTGAAAAGAAAGACTGAATAACTCCTACCAGCAGTCAGGATCACTCCTTGTTCAGATGAACTAACCAGTTTCAACCTGTCCTTCCTTTCCTCCAGTCCAATGCAAGGGGACTTCATGGGACTTCTGGACTACAAATATGAAGAGTTGTATGTTTTTCCTTGGAAAAATCTGGTCACACAATGAGTTTAGCAACTCAAAACAGAGTGAAGTTTGCTTGTGCCAGCTTGAACTGGTGACACCATTAACTCTACACCTGAGCTGGATAGCCACAGGGATGTATCAAAGCCAAATCCTCTTCTAAGACAGTCATCTCTCTTTTCTTTTTGCTCATAGGCAGTCTAAGTTTTGCCTAGCCTAAGGCTACCTACCAGTCACACCAGCAGTTATCAATAATCTTACCATTAGGTTTTGCTTTCCAAACCCCAGGGAAGTTCAAGGATTCACTTGTCCACCAGTGATGGTCTGGGAGTTTTTAAATTACTATCAACATTAGGCTGGACATTCCTAACAAGCCCAGATGAAGTTCCTAATCAAGAGGTACATCTGGGACATTTTAAACCCAATTGCCACATCTTGGGAACAACACAGCCCCTGTACCTCCACAGAGAGCTGTATCCTGTACATTTTGCTCTGAAGCAGAGGGGTCACAACCCATTGCCTTCTGGGATGCAGGACACGGTGACTAGAGGAGCATGGCACTGCTTGCTGAGCATCCTGGCCCAGATGGGCACCAGGACTCCCCAGCACCACCGGCTGCACCAGTGCACTGCCCAGAGCACAGCTGCCTCCTGTCCCCTCTGTCCCCTCCCCTCCCTACCCCACAGAAGACCACACAGCATCCATGGTTCCTGGCCACCAATGTGGCCCCTACATCAGGGGACCCCTGCTCACTGGTCAGCTCTGTTCGAATCAAGGCATGAGAATTTGTCCCTCATCCACACAATCATCTTGCCTTTTCCCCCACAGCCATCAAAATACTCCTTCCCTGCCTCCCTTTCTCCTTCCCGCCGCCTCCCCCTTCTCTCCCTGGAACTTCCCTGCAGCTGCAGAGCTGGCCAGACAATCGGGTGTTTTAGAGAAATACATTTTTGGGCTAATTTGCCATGCATAAGTGTTTCTCTTACCCTTTAAAGGCAGGGAACAAAGAGCACATTCTCCGGGAGCTCTGCCCTGTTGTGAGCAGCCCTGCAGCTGTACAGTGCTGTGCTACCCTCCGCTCTCCTGCTCCACTCTCTGCTAACTGTGTAAGGAGATGGGGCTCTGCTTCTCCCTGGGACAACACCATCTCCTATCCATCACTACACATTTCTAGTTTATAAAAGCAGAGCCAGAACAAGCGGGGATGGAAGGGATTTGGCAGCACTGTCACCTAGACTGACTTGCCAGGTCATCCACGTACAGTATTTCATGTTCAGACATGGTTTATTGGGAAAGTTTGAATTTCCCTTTATTTGAGGCTTAATCCTGTGTCCAAGTTTTTATGTTATCACTTCAGTAAGTCACACTGGCAATACATTACACACACTATTTTAGATTGCATGAAATTTTGCACTATTAAGGCAATCTAGTCATTAATAAAATCTCGTGTGAGGTTTTCAGGTCCTATTGACTCACTTTAAACACCAGCACCCGTCACTCATTTGGGAATTTCTCAGAGCATTTTCCTTTTTAAGGCTTCTTCAGGAAGAAAATACAGATGTTCTGGCATGAACCACTCACAGGTCGTACAAGAAGGAGATGGCCCAGAGCTGTTGGGCACTGAGGAACTAAAGATTTTTGTCGGCCTTTTGGGGATCCTATTTCAGCAACTGCTGAATAATCTTGTTCCTACCTCTGGAAAGCTGGTCCAGCAAATGGCTTCCTAAATGGTGCAACAGGTTCTGGTAAAAGCAGAATGGGGCTTTTAAACCAGTGAAGTTACTTGCAGCACTGTAGTCAGGCAAATTCTTCCCATCAGCCTACTCCCATCCACCATAAATACTAACTCAGTCCAAAGCAGTCCTGTTCTCATCTCCAAGTCCAACACAGTGTAAGGCAGCTAATCCCATCAGGTCTAGCCTGCCCAGAACATGCCCATCTCAAGATGCCATCTCAAACCTGCATTCAGATTGCACTCAGTCCATGTAAGTTTAGCTCAGACAGATCAAAGCCAGTGTAACTCAGACCAAGCCAGCCATACCCAGGCCATTCTGAGCAAACTCAAGCCATGCCCCATTGAGGAATTAGTATAGTCCAGCCTGCCAAGTTGCACTCAAAGTCTAACCCAGTAAGGGGGTAAAGCAGGATGTGCCAGCTACAAGGCAACAGAAGCCCAGCTCTGAGACACTTGAACTGTGTCTTCAGGTAGAAATATCTGTATCTCACAGAGGTCATCATGGCTTTAAGAGATTGGGGCACTTTATCTCAAACAGGTTAACAGCCTCAGTCCCCCTGAAACACCCTGCACATCATACCCATACAGATGAACCCATTCTTCAGTTCTTTCTCAAATGTTGTGCCCTATTGTTTTGCCTCCAGCAGATCCTCTTGACTCGAATCCAGATGGATCTCTTGAAGAAAAAAAAAAAAAAAAAAGGACTTTGCTTTGAAATTATTCCATCTCTTTTAAGAATAGACAGGAAAAGAGGGAGAAGAGAGAGGAGTGAGGGAAGGGAAGGGGAGGGCTTGGGGAAACACATAATGCAGGAAAAGATGAAGGTCTTATGGACTGGAGACTAAGATTCTGAGCATTTAAGCTAGGAAAGGCCAGTCTGGAAAAAATGATAGCTGGAGGAATATACACTAGAAGAAGGTGTAGGTGGCAACACCACCCAAGTGGTGGCACAGTGGGGCAGGTCAAGCTTCACCTGGCACAGCTCACTATATCCCAGAGTTCCTTCCTCATTGAGCGAGGTTGGTAGCCATGTGTATGTAAGAACTCAGTGACAATAGGAGTCTGTTAATGGAGCCAAGGCTCAAAAATATGTATTTGTTGATAGTGTGGTGGCACTTGTTCTACACAGAACACCACCTGATCTTAGCTCAGCTGAGATCTTAATGCTCTAAGACTCCTGCCTTGCTGTGCTACTGTGAATGAATTGTTTGAGGGAGCAGTGGAGAACTTGGAGTTTCTTAGTTTCCAAACTGCATTTTAAACTCCAGGACTTGCTCTTCTGACTTTACAAGTGACCCCAGTAAGTGCCAGTCAGGTATTAAAACCACAGTGCCAAGAAGAAGTCAATTTCAGATGGAATTTGAGCTGCTATAGTGAAAATCCCATTGAGCAATGAATTTAATTGTATTTATCATCTCCCTGTAGAAGACTGAGCTTGGAACATCACTGCGTGATGTGCCCTGGCAGGGCTGCAGGGCACATCACACAGCACAGGTGGTCTGGGTAGCACAGGTAGGTTGGAAGCCAAGAACAAGTGCCAACACAAACATCCCAAAGCCCCAGAAGGAGCAAAAATCAGCTCCAGCCTTTGTGGTTACGATCTCCACGAGCCAGAAAGAGGGAGATATAACAGAAAGGAGAGGAACAGGAGGGAGAAGGTTGGAGAATGGGGGAGGGCTGGAAGCCTGCAGGCTTCTGTGGCCACATGATTTTCCTGGTTGTTTTCAAAGCACTACTCTAACATACACGCACAAGTCCCATGTGATTGCTTACTTACAAAAGCACAGTCGTAATGTGTGCATCTCACATCCGCTCAGCAGCCCACCTGACTGTGGGTTCCATCGGCCCCCCTGCACCCTCCCTATCTCTGCCATCCAGTCAAGGGGGATGGGTGACCCATGATGGGTGGACACTGCTCCTGTCCTAGCAAAGTGGGGAAGCACAGAGGAGGATCATCTTCCATTTTCCAAATGCTCTTTGCTTCCCCTTTGCCTGGCTCTGTTGTGAGGAGGCTCCAGATGCAGCTTGCTGTCCTTTCTGTGCTGTCATGGGAAGAATAAGCTTTGATTTCAGATCTGACTGTCTCGCTTCTTTTAATTTGCAGAGCACCTGGAAGCAAGCTCAGGTACAAACTGACATGGTGCATGCTGATAACCCACTTTTGTTCTTCAAATAGGTGCAGCTTCTCTATCCTTGGGTAAAACTTTTTCTCTTCCCATCATCACAGAAGCCCTCTTTCACCCAAAGGTTCACTAAATAAAACAGGAAACCTCCTTAGAAAGGGCAGGGAAGAGGATAAGCGAGAGTGTTAACAGTGAAATAAAGCTGATTGTTTCTTTGGGAGTGGAGATTTTAACCTACCTTCAACTCATTTGTAGAGAGAACCCTGAATCAAATAAAATTGCTCTTCTCAGTCAAAGTGAGGTCTAAGGCGTGAGCAAGAGACATGCAAGTGTGTGAGAACAGAGTTTTTGAAATCTAACAGTAGGCACTGAATTAACAGAGGTCATGATGGGACAAGATAATGCTGCAGTAAAAAATACATTTTATGGTTGGCGTTTTCTTTTCTCTCCACAGCCTGAGGCACCAACGTCCCTAGATAAAAATGTCTATGGAAAAGATTAATCACCTCAAAAAAAACTCTCCATTGATCTTTGCCAAAACCAAAGCTCCTATGAAAAAGGACATCTGACATTTTAAGACTTTGGTATGGTCAAACCACTGAATGTCATTCCTACCTCTTCTTCCCAGACAATCAATTTTAGGCTTAAATTGCACAAGAGCAAACATCTCTACCTCACCACACAGATTATGCCTCCCATGGCCATGCCTCTTTCCTGCATGCTCTGTAAATCGTCTCCATGAAGGGTTAATTCAACCAGGGCTTTTTACTCCAAGTTGTTTTCCAAGTAGCTGGGAGAATAGATCTCTTGTTACAAACATGGCTTCTGGGCATTTGGTGATGCTTTCCCTTTTCTTTCTCTCTGTACCACAAAAGAATCTTTTGTTCTTGTCCCCCTGTCTCATTTACTCTCCCCCACCCTGCTCTGCCTCTTCCCTCCATTGGCTGCCAAGTGACTAAGGAATGGCAAAAAATGACCGTAGCGCAGTCATGGCAAATATTTCTTCAGCTATTATCTGATAGAGACCTTGAGCATCTATGTGAAGGGCCCTCTGCCTTCCCTCGGGCTTCTCTTAGAGATGGGGAAAAATGAGTCAGACACAACAGGGCAGGATATAAGTCGAATCAGCCCAACATGCTAATGGAAATGTCTTGCGAATGGAGTCATGGTGCCTGTTTCGGGAAAATCAAATGACAGGGACCCAGAACTGGCAGGACTCCAGTGGCTGCTTCAATGGGTCTAGATTTTTATAGGAACTCTGCATTTATTATAAAACACATGGGAAGCACAAAAAATTGCTTTCTTGCCTCCACATTTACTGATTCAGCTGTTTGTAAGCTGGAGCAGACACTCTTTCTTGGATGGGTTGTGATGCCTTTACTTTCTCCACACAACTGACGTAAATCTTTTTGTGCATGATCTCCTACCACAAAAAAGCTGTGGCAAATCCCTGTGGGGCATCATGTCTTCCCACACTCCATTAAAATTATAAGTCAGGCATTCCCACAAGCATCCTTCTAGCTATAGTCTTCTCCTTGAACATACTGCTTCACTGAGTCAGTTTACACGTACATACACAGATATGTAAAAGTTCACATGACACTAAAGTCACTGCAACTTCCACAATGACCTTTCTGCAACAGAAACAATTCCCCAGCCAAATTCCCACCTCCCTACCTTTTAGAGCATTTGGATCCTTCACTGATACGGCCTTCTGAAAGAAAACAAAATTCTTTGGTCTCACCTGAAGCAAATCTTGCTGTTTCTGCCTTTCTGCTCATCTTCTTCTCTAGTGACCCTTTTTACTCTTCTGACTACCCTTTGTCTCAGGTCCATCTCAGTCTGTGTTGTGCCTCAGGTGAACATGGCGTAAGCTTCCTGCCTCCATCTGCCAAGCTTTCTGCACTCTTCTCCCATCCGGGGCCTCAACTGTTTCGAAAGGCCTTTGAAACAATCTTTAAATTGCAGCCATAGTGACTTCCCGCACACAGGAACACAAAGCTGTGGATGTAAGGCGCTATCTGGAGAAATTTTATTCCTGTAGAGAAGGGGAATGGACTATACAGATAAAAGGGCCATTATATTCCCACATTAGAAGGCTTTCTTGTCTGGTGGATTTTAACCAAGCTGGTTAAACCATCATGAAAACAGTGCACTGACCAACTCCTTATATGAGTATGATTGTGCCCACAATGAAGATTTGTGCTAAGTCAACCATACCTGTTTTGAAACTGCATGCAGAGCAGCTTTCATTGTAAAGCATCAAACCCATATAATATGTAACAACTAAAAAATATGTAATAATTATTTTCCTGCACCCTGGCTTGATAGCATCTAAAGGAATCCCAGCACAGACACAGAGATCCTCAGTGCAATCCCAGCTGGTTCTCACTGCTTCCACAGTAGCTCTGTCATACAGGGTGCTCATCAGAAGTGTACAGCCAGCCTTAAATCAGTAACTACTGATCACTTAAAGGTGATCAGTAGATAAACACTGACCACCTCCATCATGAAGGACAACCAAAGCACCCTGAGATGAAGAATGTTACCCCAGAAACTCAATAGTTCAAATGTTGTGCATCTAATGCTACAGACATAAACCTCCACACCAAGCACTGCCCTTGATAAAGCAATGCACTGCCAGATCCTCTTAGAAACCCCCATTTAGCAATGGTGAAAAAAGGAAAAGATTTGCTTCTCCCTGGTTCAAATTCTTCTTCACAGGGTGGGATTCCACAGTCCTACAGTGGAGACTAATCTAGTCAAAGGCATTACACTGCCTATAGAGCCCCATCAGAGTCATCTTTGCACCCTGTTGGAGACCAAGAGGTCAGCTTTTGAGGTCCCTTTGGAAAAAAACATCTACCACCACCTCTTTCACAGATGAGAAGCCCAAGGATGGATTATGGATTCTTACTTGGATAATTCTGGATGAATCAAAAAAGGGAGGAGGAATAGCTGGATGGCTAAATAAAGCCAATGAGATCACATGTTCCGCTTTTTTATCTGCTTTTCTACTTCTGCTTTTGGACAATAAAGCTTCCTTTGATACAGAAGAAGAGGGGCGTAGGGAGTGCAGAGAAAAGGGGTGCCAGAGTCACCCCAATGGCCCCATGTCACTTATCCACGCTCCTTAATGTGATGTTCCCACTGACAGATACAGAAAAAGACAGTGATCTCATGATTCCACAGGCGATTCATGCAAATAACCTTGGGAGATGAGGGGTGAAGGGGACAGGAAGAGGGGTTAAGAATGACTGAGGAAAGGAGAGGAAAGGGTACAAGTGACAGGGAGAGGGAGCATGGCAAGTAGGACCTTGGAGGGCAGCTGTGGCTAGCATTAGAAACTGAAGGTCAGAATCCAAAAAAGAATGTGTAGAGGGATTGTAGCAAAAAGGAGAAGAGGAGTCTTGAGACCAAGGGTAACAGGCCTGGTGGAAGAAGGTTAGTTGTGACATTGTATGGCAGGACTTAGGGCAGGGTCACGGATAATAGTTGACTGAGTTATCGAGTATGTAGGAAAGGGAGGCTGGACTCAGAGACAGTGTGGTGGGATGAGGAACAAGGACTTGATATGAGTGTGCGAAGGAAAGGAGAAAGAAGCACCTATGGAGTTGGGAGCAAAAGGGGTACAACTTACTGAAACTTGTTACTTTGATGTTCTGCTTACACAAAACCAGGTCACCAAATCTGCCAAGAGAATAATCTTGGTTTCTCACACCCCCAGAGCAAACAGATGCTAGGAATGTAATAGGGAGAAAGATTACCTGAGGCATTCAGCCATGTCCAAGGAAGGCAGTGATGAGGCAGTGGGGCTGGAGACAGGCAGTCTGGTTTCAACTTTGCTTGGGCTGATCTCTACGCAGGAGACCTTCACACCTGCACATAGGTGCACTGCATGTGTATTATTTCTCACCTGCCAGAAGCCTTCTCCTTAAGCCTTCTTCCTTTCCTTCCCTTAACTCCTAGCCTCTTGTTCCTCCTTCCCTTCTTCCCTCACTCCCTCCATCCTGCTTTACTGCCTCCCCACAGCACAGTCTGCAGGAGATTACCACCTTCTTCCCCATCCCACCCCAGCAGCCCTCATCCCTAACCGGTGAAGCAGTCAGGGCCCAGCAGGAGATTTTTGAGCCCAGAGGGCTCCTGTTAGACCAGGAGCAAGGAGGGGATGAACGGCTAGGGCAACAACTGAAAGAAAGTGTCTCCTATTACAAGCTGCCACCTCCGTGTCTCATGACTCCCTGACACTGGTCTGTCCTGGGGGCTCATCATATTTCCCTCCTCCTCTGTCTGTTCCATGGCAGCTAATCAGTGACCAACTGACAGTCTCTGTCCATCACTCGTCTCTGCACGCAATGGGGTAATTAAACCCTGACCCTCCACTCCTTTTATCCATTTCCTCTGCACAGTCAGTCCCCGAATCAGGAGAGGTGTGGGCCTGCTGTGGAGGCTCCTGCCCCAGCCTCCAGGTGTAAAGAAGATGTAAAGCACATGAAAGACACACTACAAGAAGAAAGATGCTGAGGGGGCAGCCAAAGAGGTATTGAGTAGTACAAATCATCCCACATGCTTACATCGAGCTCTGCTGACCTGCCTCTGTCAGAGACCTTTGTAAACCTTCAGCTCTTTGTCACCACACCCACAGGCTGTCCAGCATCTTTTCCTTGCCCTTTCATATGAACAGTAAACCCACTACTCCTCTATGTGTCCTCAGAGCAATTCCAGATGGGGATGCTCAGCTCAGGTAAAAACAAAGCCTTCCAGAAGCCTCAATACGTCCATCTCTGGGCTTGCTCCCCTACACCACCACCCAGCTTGTTTGATGTGCCCCAACCAAGGTTTCGGTTGTGAATCCATCACCTCCACTGGAGCTAAGAGCAGTGCGTCAGCCCTGACACAAGTGTTTCCTCGTTAAACACCTGCACAAAGGCAGAGGGAGCTCTTGGTAGCAGAGTGCACCCCACAGAGCACAGTGGATAGATGCAGAAGCTGGCTGGGACACGGTGATATTGCTTTTCCCTTTATGGTGGGACAATGGAGGATGCACCCAAGTGACAGATCGGAGTCACAAATTGCAAGGAAGTTCTTTTTATATTTTTCCTTTTTTTTTTTTTTTTTTTGGGGGGGGGTGTGTGTTCTGGCACTCCACAAAATTCATTACACAAATTGATAAAGAGCCAGAAATGATGCCGAGCAACTCAGACTCTGCTTCCTGCTCCCTACCCTAAGTGGGGAAGCTGCCTCCCTCCCACTCATGAGCAAGAAGGGCTGAGGCCACCCGGGGAAGGGCATGACGGGTAAAGCAATGCCCCTTGAACAATTAAGCACTGTCCCAGGCACTGCACACCCTTGTCCTGGGAACAAAAGAGTCACACACAAGAGACCTGACTGTGAAGCCTCCATCCGCTTTCATCACTGACCCCCGGGGCAGTCAGGGCACAAGGTCAGCCCACTTAAACTCCAAACTCAGCCAGAAATAGAGCTGGGAAGTGGGCAAGGGTGGCCAAGTGCAGGGGTCCCCAACCATTTGAGGGGTCCTTTGACTGAGCCATTTCATTTCATCAAAGACACGTTTTTTTCTGGAAGGAAAATGGAGAGCAGTGGGTGTGAAGGGAGTAAGGGGGAGGCAGAGTGTTCACCGTGAATTATGACCACTCTCAACAAGAGTCTTTTACATTGTGGAGGTGAGGAGAGGATGGGGTAATTGGGCATGTTAGACCCATGCATAATGAGGGCAAATCTCTGCCTCTTTCCCACCCTCCACTCTGCCACTGCTCAGGAGATGTGGTCCTGCTCTATATTCCACTGTGGGGTGCAACACCCTGAGGGCTCAACCCAAGGTCTACAAGGTTTGATATCACCTCTCCAGCCCTCTTGGGATGGGCCATAGCCTGTGGACATGCCCCTGTTGTGAAAAGGCTGAAAGTTGCCTTAGAAATTAAAGCTAAGCCAGGGCTTATGCTTTCCACCTTCAGGGGCTCAGAAAACCCACTAGGCTTTAAGTTGCTGTTTTTTCAGGCTGTAAATGCTGCCTTTGCATGTAATACTTTCATACAGGTGCAAGCTGGACGTTCTGAGGCGCAGCACTGAGCAGTATATTAGTGGTAGGTAAGAACAGATGCTCCTGAGACCCATCTCCTCAACTAGGAGGATAAATCTGTGGGGGATAAAGTCAAGGGGGAATCAAATGTGTTTGGTGCATATTATCAGTTTAAACTTAAACAGGAGAGATTTAAGTTCGATATAATGAAGTTCTTTACTGTGATGGTGGTGAAGAACTGGAACAGGTTGCCCAAGGAAGCTGTGGCTTCTCCATCCCTTGGCAGTATTCAAGGCCAGGTTGGACATGGACTTGATCAACCTGGTCTAGTGGAAGGTGCCCCTTTCCATGGCAGGGGCTTGGAAGCAGATGATCTTAAGGTCCTTTCTGACCCAAACCATTCTATGATCCTTTGTGGGATACAATGCACTGACCATGGAACATTGTCTATTTCACCAGGTTTCTTCCCTCTAGATAAGCTTCTGATAACCCTAAATGTAGGAAACTTCAAAGGAAGAACAATTAAAACACACACACACACACATGGGGGAAGGGGAGGGGAGGGGAAGGAAGGAAGGGAGGGAGGGGAGAGTACAAAAGGAAAAAAATCATGCAATAAAACCCTTGCTTTTCACGTCAAAAGTGTGAAATTTCACTAAGTCAGCCTTAATTCCAAAAGACAGTAATACTGTATTCTCTGAAACTCTGTAGGGCAAATGTTCAGGGCTTGGTGCCCACATGGGTGACATGGTTTAGTGGGAGGTGTCCCTGTCCATGGCATGGGGGTTGGAACTAGATGAACTTAAGGTTCTTTCCAACCCTAACTATTCTATGATTCTATGATATCTCCACCATGTCCAAATGTGTTGAAGGTTCATCTCATTCTGGGAAGAGTTTAATGATACGATGTACAGGTTGGGAAATAAGCAGTCAGGTCATTTGTAGGCATGTTTTCAATGTTTCTCACCCTTTCATCTGTGAGTTGGTAGCCCCAGGATACAAGTGTTAACAGCAAACACCCGCCCCGGTGTAAGATAAACCACCTCTGTGTATGACTGTCCCTTACTACACCTCAGCGGGGCTGCCACCACCTTCGTCTCTGACCTACACCATCTAAAGGTCCCTGCAGTGGTTTGGAGCACCCAGCAGAAGTAGAGCAGAGACAGGGGAGGCAGGCTGTGGAATGGTGGGCAGGGAATACAGTCCCATACTTAACCACTGAAAGCTCTCCCAAACCTAGACAACACGGCTGGAGGGACAGGAGTCAAGGAGGATGTCATTAGCTTAGCTTTGTGTTGACTCTGACAACAGCAGCAGAAAAGCAGTCAGAAACACAAGATTCAGCAGAGAACCAGTATAGAGAGATGCATCTGAGTGCCAAGAAGCTAACCAGTCATGCAACATGTGATCTGCTCATAGATTCCTTATTACATGTGATGAAAGACAAGCAAGAGGCAGTTAAACTCGCAGGGCCTCAGCTGCCTTTACCTGGGTTGTCTATTTGGGCGTGGAAAAATGTCTGCTTGATCCAAGCTGTGTTGGTAGACTGAAAGCAGTGAGTCCAGGATAAAGCTGTGTTTCAAATTGTTGATGCAATGATTAATCAGGCCTATTCTTGAAAATTATCAGCTTCCTTGGATTTTTTATTATTTTTGTTATAGGTTGGCTAGCCTTATTTTTTTGAATTTTAGATAACCATTTTCATCAGTAATGCATGATTTTTTCCCTTGGGAGGAGGTGAAAGGCTGGATTTCCAATGTTGAGACAGACATGGCTTTAGGGCACATGCAGATTCATTCTCTATCTCACACAAAGAGAATCCAATCAGTCTGGGACATGCTAGCACAACTGTACACAAAAAAACAGGGTCAGTCAGCACGTGCATACAAAGGCCAGTGCTTCAGGGAAGATACCAAAGGACACATACATAGAGCAGCACAAATGCAAGGCACATCAGACCTATAGGTTTGGGCCTTGTCAGTGTCAGCAGGCCAGTTCTGCCTCTTGTCTTTCTAATGCCAGGAGCTGCTTGTTCTTCCCTGCAGCTCTAGTAGCAGAAGTGGACACAGGATCAATGAGGTCCCAGGGCTGATTTTAATGTTGCCCAGCCATGCACAAAGCCCTGAGCAATTCCCTTGGGCACAACCAGCTGATTTATGTTATGCAGGTGTTCTCCTAGACACGGGGAGAACTTCCCTCCACACCTTGCAGTAAAATAGGAGAAATACCCCACCGTCGCAAACTCAGTTCACCTGAATCTAGGCTCCCTTCCTGCAGCAGAAGTTCTCTGCAGCCCCCACACGGTGGAGCTGTCCCTTAGAAATGAAGCCCAGCTCAGTGGCCTGGTGGTCGCCTGCTCGGGGTGACCCTGCAAGGCTCACGGGCACGAAGCAGGAGACAGCGCAAGGGACTGTGTGTGGGACTCCCAGGCCCTCTAATTCAGTGCATGGAGCATTCTGCCCTGGCACGGGACAGACAGCAGGCTCGATTTCTGCCTCTGCTGATGAGCTCCTGTGTGACATTGGCTATATCAGCTCTTGGCTGTATCAGCTGCCAGCTCTGGGAAGGGTCCTGCAGGGTTTTCTCAGTGGCAGTGTTCAGAGGGCCAGCGGCTGGACTTCAGAAGGGGCCACACTGTAACTGTATCACAAATATCTTAACTCCTAGTTGTCAATGGCAAAGTTATACACACTGAGGAGGACAGGGGGAGAGCTTATTTTTTTTTTTAAATGCATTCCAAATTAAGTATTCTAAGAAGAAGAAAATTATGGACAGTTGTTTTGATCCAGTAATTTGAAAGAGATCCAAGAATTACACAAGAAAATGTTTCCAGGTGTTGCAGGACCACAGCATTGCAGAATCTGTCCAGTTAAATTTTCGCTGTCTCTAGGGATGAATATTCCCCCATTTCTCTGGGCTCTTGTAACAGTGCTTACCCACCTTCAGAGTGATGGGTTTATTCCTTTATTGCACCACAATTTCATGCTGCAATGTGCAACCCTTGCCTCTTGCCTTTTGCTGTGTGAAAGTCCCAGAAGGAGCCTGCCTTGTCTTCTATCATCCTCAGTCACAGTCAAGTGATGTTGCACTGCTGAGCCCCAGCGACCTCTTCATGCGCAGAGATCAGGGTCTGGATCATCGATTCTAGTGCCTCACCAATCTAAAACCCCTATCAACATCGAAGGTCAGAATGTCAGTCTCTTCAGAGAGTCTGAAGGACTCCATTTCCCATTCAGCTTCCCTTCATAAATAAATAACCTCTTAGACCCAGCACTTGCCCTTGTACTCTAGCATTGTGGGTAGCTTCAGTTGGTGTTCTGATGCATACAGTCCATGGGGCTGCATGCTGCAGACACTAACCACCCTCTTAGTCAGCAAGAGAAGCCACTGTCATCTGCCAGTCCTTATTCCTGGTCACGGATGAATTTTCAGTTCAAAGAGTGCAATTTTCTTTCTTTTTTGCCTTTTTTTTTTACTCTCTGTCAGTAAGTCCGATTTGGTAGCTGGGTAATTGCTCAGAAGCAGCAGCTCAAGAGATGACACATAATACAAAAGGCGATCACATTCTTCTGGGAAATCAAAGCATTTTCCAGTGATGGTGCTATCCTGATGGAGGCATACAATTCATCCAAACACCTAACCACAACCCCATCACACACACTGCAAAGGAGAAAACCACGCAGAAGCTTGGTGATCCTGCTGTACACATTGCAACACAGTGGGTTTGATACAGCTGTGCTGACTGGCTTCCAATTCACTGCTTCCACAGGTCATTTGCTGGCCTGCCTGCAGTAGATGCGATTGTGCCAACCAGTTTCAGAGCTCTGTGTCCCTGCTGTCAACTGAATCATCAGTCTGGGATGTGTTCATATTCACAAATGCCTTTATGAATAAATGCTCCCTTCCATGGGTACTGGGCATATTTGTGCAGGGTACATCACCTTCTCTAAGCAGCAGCTCTGTATTTTTCCAAGTACTAAGTGCAACAGAACGTCTTTTCTTTGAGGTGGCACACTTTGGATGCCCCTCCTGGTGACTGAACAGCTGACTGCTCACCAAGATCCACTAATAAGAGCAGGACAAGCCACAGCACTCCTCTCATGCTGCGCCACAAAACCTGTTCAAGTCAGTGCTTCCCCTCCACATTTTCAGCCACTGCCACCCTTGCAGCTCTCCCTCTGCCATCTACTGACACAAAGGCTCTGCCTCACAGTTCCCAGCGTTTGGAATCCTCATCAGGGAATGTAGCAGTCAGACAAGAGGTAATGGGTTCAAACTGAAACAGGGGAAGTTCAGGTTAGGTATAAGGAAGTTCTTTACTGTGAGGTCAGTGAGGCACTGAACAGGTTGCCCAAAGACATGATCAATGTTCCACCCCTGCCAGTGTTCAAGGCTATTTTGGACAGCCCCTTGGGTGACATGGTCTAGTGTGAGGTGTCCCTGTCCATGGCAGGGGAGGCTGGAACTAGATGATCTTAAGGTCCTTTCCAACCCAAACCATTGTATGATTCTACAACTACCTCAGAAACCTAAAGTGGAGTTGAACGTAGCCCAAAACCTGAGTTGGTGGCAGCAGGCCCAGCTCCACCATAGCACACAGCCTTTCCTCTCTGCACTGTGGTGCCCTCGAAGGGACACACGACACATCCGGATGATATTTCCTCCTAAGAACAGCTCCCTGAACCAGGCACACCAGAGGAGGATGTATGGCCAGGCACTTCCCTTGCCCCCTTCCCCTTACCGCCTTTCCTCACACCACACCGCCACCACCCCTCGACGCTCCCAAGATGGCGGCAGGGGCGGGCTGGCTCCGCCCCCGCGGGTCTCCGTCTCCATGGCAACGCGGAGCAAGCGGAGGAGGTGGGGCTACACCGGGTGCTTCCGGTCTGGCCCCAGCGGTGACGTGTCGGCGGGGTGACAGCGCCGGGTGGACACTTCCGGTGAGCACGGGGGCCCCTGCCCATCACAAGCCCACCTCTCAGGGCCGACCACCGCCGTTGCACCGTCTGCGGTGTCGGTGATCCTCGTCTCCAAGGCGGGGCCCTGTCAGGGAGACACTCTCTAAATGATAGCGCCAGTGCCCGCTGTACCCTGCTCCCCCCCGCTCTGAGGGTTGAGGTGTCGGGCCTCCAAGAAACCCCGCTGCTGCCCATCGGCCCGGCTCGCTGAGAGGTTTGAGGCGGCTGCCACGAGAGGTGCGGTGTGGAGGGGTGGTGCCGGTGAAGCCCTCGCCCGTTGGCGGCCGGTGGGGTTGGATGTGGTGGTAACTGCCTCCGGAGGCTGCTGCAACGGTGTGGGAGGTGTCACCGGGGCTTTGGTGCTGCCGAAGGATGAGGGGAAACAAAGCGTGTCAGCAAATTACTACCCGAATTAGATAGGAAATGAAATGGGGGCTTGGGAGGTGGGGTTGGGTATAGAGCTGTAGAGTCATAGTCATAGAATGGTTTGGGTTGAAGGGGACCTTAATGCTCATCCAGTTCCAGCCCCCTACCAGGGGCAGGTTCACCTCACACTAGACCAGGTTGCTCCAAGCCCCATCCACCATTGTTTGTTGGCACCAACATCCCACTCACACTACCAAAAAGCCCGTGAGGAAGACATCTCTATAATGGTGCTGCTAAGGCACACAGACATATCCATCTAAATGGGATGGCAGATGGGTTTCAAGCACAGCCACTTACACATGAGGCTTTTTCTGAAAACAGCTTGGGAAAAGCTTTGTGAGGCGTCCCAGGATAAGAGAACGCCAAAAAGTAGGATGTCTATTCATAACTTGCTATGATGTCAAGAACAAAATGGAGATGTGTAATAATGAAGGAGATGAATCTGTAAATATCTTCAGCAGCTGTGGTGCAGGTACAGTGTGTGGAGAAGCAGCTTTCAGAAGGGACCACGTTTTGTTCTGTGCTTTGGAAACACTGTGTGGAAAGCTCATATATGGGTTTTGAACCAGGCGTCATTCAAACTTGAGGACTTTCTCCTGTCTCATTCAGAGCAGAGAATCAGAGATACTTGACATCTTTTTCATCTTTGGTACAAGAACAGAAGCCATGATGTTACATTGAAAAAAAAAAAAAAAAAAAAGCAAAGAAAGAAGGGGTCTGACAAGGGTGATGGTTGATTATCTGCAGTTTTCTATTGAGATCACTAGTTTATTGGGATTTTTTTCTGTTCTTTCTTCCCAGGGAGTTTGGAATAAGCAGTTTCAGACAAAGAGGCTCTGCTTAACTGAGACAATGTTTGCAGATTTGGACTATGATATTGAGGAAGATAAGCTGTAAGTATTTTGCTTGTCTTTCCCTATTCTTTGTTAACGCTAGAAATATTCTTTGCAGACAAGACCTTGTGGGAGTGGATGATTTTACCTGCTCCTGATGCTGTGTGCTGGAGAGTCAGATTTGCTATTCAGCTCTGATTTCTTGCTTCTCCTAGAGACTGGGGATGGGCATTGCTGTGCTGCTTGAGCAAAGGAGAACATGTTCTGTTGCTCTTGGGTAACTTTTCTGCATTTGTGATTGCAAAGCAGTGCAGAAAAACCTGTAAATTAGTGACCTTAGCCAGAGGAAAAAATATATGTAAGGGGGGATAGGAGTCAAGAAGTGGACAGAAACTCTGAACTTCTTAGGTCTGTAAGCAGAGCACCACTGGCATTCCCTGAGCAAGTAAAAGGTTTGATGAGATTAGCAATGAATTTAACGTGTAGCGCTAGTCTTGTGTCTCATTTATGCTGTGCAAGTTTTCCTCTCAGTCCGGCACTAAGAGCAGCTGAAGCACTCTAAAATGTGATAGTGTTTCCTCAGTGCCTAGTGACAGATGAGATGCTTCTCCTCCTCTAATCCTTTCATTACAGTCTTAAAAAAGGTAGCCCAGAAGGTTTCTGCTGGTCCATGCTTATAGACTGTATGGCAGAGATAAAGTTTTCAGTTTGTATCAACCAGAGCTGTTTCATACACATGCAGCTCTGCCTACCATGTTCAGTTATTCATTTTCCTTTCTCTCATTACAGGGGGATTCCCACTGTACCTGGGACAGTGACCCTGAAGAAGGACTCTCAGAACTTGATTGGGATCAGCATTGGGGGAGGAGCACAGTACTGTCCCTGTCTCTACATTGTCCAGGTGGGTAACTCAGGGAGAAAGAGTAAACCATTTATGTAAAACCGTTTCCATCTCAGAGATGGAAAGTGTGAAGAGTCCACATTATTTGTTTTCCTCAAAGTGGGAGATGTCATCTTACTTTCCAGTGAATAAGATTTCCTTGCCCTAGTACCTAGTGGGTATGTAAGAGGCTTCTGAAATTATCCTTCTTGGAGAGTATGTTAGAATTCACAGGGGAACAGTGTGACTTTCTCAACATGAAGGAGCCTTGTGCTTGATGACGTATGTCTTGGAGGCAAAAACTTCCTGAGGGAACTATATTATCAGCCTGCCTCTTCACTATGAAAGGGGAAAAACTGCAGCTTCACCATGCATAAAATACAACTGAGTTAAATAGGAGGAATGTAATCCTCTGGGGTTTTGTTCGTTAGCCCTGTCTTCAGCTTCCTCTTGATTCCGGACTAGCTGTGCTTTTTCTCTTCTCCACCAGGTGTTTGATAATACTCCTGCAGCCTTAGATGGCACTGTAGCAGCTGGTGATGAAATCACAGGAGTGAATGGGAAATCTGTCAAGGGGAAAACCAAGGTGGAGGTGGCCAAGATGATACAGATGGTAAAGGTGAGAGGTAGGAGGGGGCCAAGGGAGCTTCTGGGTCATAGTTTACAGTTTATTGCCCATTGGTAAAGGAATCCACTGCTGCTTGCTTCCTGCACAGCAGTTTGGAATTTGCTCTTTCTGCAGGGAGAAGTGACAATACACTACAACAAACTTCAGGCCGACCCAAAGCAGGGCAAGTCTTTGGATATCGGTAAGACTGATTTCTTTCTCTTTATAGGGTTAAAATTACATGGATGGGTGAAAGGCTGGTCCAAGCTAAAACCAGAGTAAAACTTTGGTTCCTTTCTTCCTCTTAAATCAGACATATTCAAGTGGATGCTGTCAAAGAGAATTACAGGTTTAGAAAAAAAAATCTTAGCCTCACTTCTTGACATAGTCTTGAAAGCTGAGACTTGTTTCTTTGTGTTTGGCATACATGATGAAACTCAACTAGGTAATAATTTTATTTATTTTTAATACCTGAAAATTATGCTGATCTATTGAGATTTTCACAGAAATGAGGTATATAGAAATGTGTGTTATCAGAAAGCACTGTTTGCAGCTTCCCAGCTTGGAAGACAGTGATGAAATACCTATCTACTCTGAGTTCTGTACAACCATAAACTTTGTAGGAGAGGAGAGAGGCTTATTTCTAAAACAAAGTGTGTATTTTCAACTAAGCCTACACAGTTCTTTCCTTTATATGGTCACCTTTCTCGCTTTCCTCAAAGAAATGTATCTATTCTTTATTGCTTTCATTTATTTTTATGGTGATTAAGGTGCTAATGAATTGCAGAGGTTCAGGAAAATCACGAGGAGTGAGATAGATTCCTGGGGAAACAGAAGTGTGGTGAAAATGTGGCATTTTCCAGAGCTGCTGGACACTGGCTTCAGCTGAGCTCTTGGGAGCTGCAGGCACTTGGCACCCCTGCAAGTTTGCCTCTAAATAAATGTAGCCAAGTCATCTGATTCTGAAGAATTTGTAACTTTGTCTAGTAATTTGCAGGGTATAACCACCCGGGACAGAAATTTATTCTATCAGGAGGTGACAAAAGAGTTTAACTAAGATCCAAAAGATAAAAGCAAACAAAAGGATAACTTTGGTCAATAAATCCTGTTTGTCTTGCTTTCAGCCTTGTCTCCTGACTTCAGTTAAGTAAAACAGCAAGTAACGTAAGCAAATGTTAGTTTTGAATATCATGATAGGTGATTTATAGCAAAGTTATTGACTGGAATATCTTCCAAAAGAAGTGCTGGAGCTTTATTGATTGGAGTATATAGGATGTGAAAGCAGAACAGATAGGCAAGATAGAAGATGTGCTATACACAGGTGGATTGAAAATCTAGTTTCTGTGTAGGTAGTTGGTTTTTTTTTTTTTTTTGCTTGCTACCTCAATAGTGAGTTAAATTCAGTTTATTCAATGCCTGAGAAACCAGTAAAGTATGTCAGTGAGCTTTTCATGCCCATGGAAATGACCCTGATCCTGGTTTGCAATTCTCTTTTGGCCTTTAGTATTGAAGAAGGTAAAGCACCGACTGGTAGAGAACATGAGTTCAGGGACAGCGGATGCCCTGGGCTTAAGTCGAGCCATACTTTGCAATGGTAAGTATTGTCCAGGAGGACATTTTCTTAAGGAAACACCCTGTTGTGCTTACCTGGTCTTTATTGTTACTTGCCTGGCCCACGATTCCTTCATAATTCTTCCCTTCTGCTTTGCCTCACTGTTGTGATTGCCTCTGCCCATCCTGAGTGATATATCCTGTCACTGGGGCCTTTTATGCTAGCTAGGGTCAAATTAATTTAAAGTGGGGAACCACTCAGTGATTGCCAATAAGTGATGATCCCACACTGTAAAATAAGTTTGCAGTTGGATTAAAAGCTTCTCATGCTGGCCAAGAGACAGGCATTAAAAGGTGAGGGAAATTTGAAGCAGAGGCATGAAACTCTTTTTCAAGTTGATCAGGTCTTAACCATGCAATGGATTGGACTGTTCTAATTCTGTATTCTGATTCTTGCTTCCAATTAGATGGACTAGTGAAGAGGTTAGAGGAGCTGGAGAGGACTGCAGAGTTGTACAAAGGTAAAGTGCGTCATCTGTCAGACACCAAATGGGGGAGAGGGGTACTCCGTTATGTTGCAGTGAAATGACTCCAATGTTTTTTTCTGGCTTCTGTCACAGGCTTGACAGAGCACACGAAGAGTCTTCTCAGGGCTTTCTTTGAACTATCCCAGACGCATAGAGGTAAAGAATCTTGAATGAAAGGAGCAGAAATCTTTGCCTCCAGTTTCAGGAGTTTTAGCCAGTACTTAGATATATGATTCCCTCGCACAAAGAAAACTAAGTGTTGTGGAAATGAGCTGGGAAGGGCTGCTCTCTTGATATTGGCTGTCTTACACGTGGGACATGGAAATGATGCTTTGCAGACTTCTGGTCTTTAGGAGGCAAGATTCTTCTCCAGGGTCAGCCGCCTCCTTCATGCGTTTCTATTTATTACCCTTATCCAGCATTTGGAGATGTTTTCTCTGTCATTGGTGTACGGGAGCTGCAACCAGCTGCCAGTGAAGCCTTTGTGAAATTCGCTGATGCCCATCGCAACATTGAGAAGTTTGGGATTCACCTTCTGAAAACAATAAAGCCGGTAAAGAATTTAACTTATAGGAGTACAGGGTCTGGGAAGATGGGAACCTAGAGAGACAGAAGCTTGTCTTTGAAGGCGTGATCTTAAAGATCATTCATTGTGGGAAAAGCTGTCTTTGGTTTCCTTCAAGGAACTCTCTTCATAAAGAATCTAAGAGGTAGTGTAGTGAATATATCAATCTTGTCCCTTTGACTTTTGCACGAGTACATTCCTCTCCTTTTCTTTTGAGGATGAGGGGATAGTTTGATCAGTGTAGTCTCTAGAGCCCTTTCCCTGTTATTGGTACCCATACTTAAAAGATGTTCCTAAATGTAAAAGGGTTTAGATAAGCAGTCCAGGAACAACTTAAAGATTTCAATCAGTATATGTAATTTAGAGTCTCCAGGGGATCTGTCCACTTATTTTAGCAAAGAGAGGATTAGATATCTATTTGGGCACCATTTTCAGTGCTGTGTTGAATGGACAGTACTGTGTAGTGGGCCTTTGAATCGGGGAGGGTGGTCTCCAGGACCAGTTGAAACAAGATGAATTGAAAGAAGGTGAATTCAGGCTGGAAGTGAGACATGCATTTCCGAGACTTGAACTACTTGCCAGTGACAGTAACGGATGCTCTAACTGTGATAATTCTGAGTCAAGTTCAAACATTTTCTTCAGATGTGGTCTAGTACAAAAAAGAGTTAACTCGAGGCAGTCTCATGACCTATGCTGATTAAAAGGTAGTGCTTGATAAAGTGTAGTCATGCTTTCTGGTCATACATTCAGCAACAGGACATTTCCCTTGCAGATGCTTACTGACTTGAATACATATCTGAATAAAGCCATTCCTGACACAAGGCTGACTATCAAAAAATACCTGGATGTCAAGTTTGAATACTTGGTGAGCCACTTGCTTGCTTTTTGAATGCTGGTTGAAATTAAGTGGAATCATAGCCTGACCTCTTGAACTCCCCAAAAAACCTCTCCAATCCACTTTTTTCAGATAGTTTTAGATGGGTTTTCCTTAGCTAAAGTAAGCAACTGTCAAGGCATAATTGCTTTCATTTAGAGCACGCCTTTTATTTTTTCTCTTGTCTTCTACACACGCCTTGTTTTCTGCACCCAGAAAGCATGGGGTTGTTAAGTACTTCTGTTCTATAACTGTAGGAATCTGTTTTCTCTTACCAGTTGAGTGAAGTATTTGGAGCTGCAGCCCTAAGGCAAGTGAATATGGCAGCATCTTTTCCCGCATCAATCCTTCCCACAAATTATCTTTTTTTTTTCCTTTCCCCCCCCTTATTTATTCCCTTCTCATACTTTTCTGGTATTGTGTTTTCCCAAACAGTAGATGAACACAGGATTTTTCTCTTACTAGGTTATACTTATCTAAAGTATTTGTTCCTGTAATGTAAATATTAAGCACCTTCTTTCTCCCCCACCGTTTTCTCTCATCTTTCTCTAAACAGATTTTCTTTCCACTAGGGATGTTTAATATACTCTGATCCCAATGTACTTTCCACAGTGCCCCTAGCTGTAGCATTGAAGGAAGGCTTAAAATGGTACAACTGTATGGCTATGGGTGATGATGAAATCACTTCTAATTTTTAATATTTCCTTCTGTTTTAAATTCTGCTAAGTCTTACTGCCTGAAAGTCAAAGAGATGGATGATGAAGAGTACAGCTGCATTGTGAGTAGCACCACTGTGACAATGACAACTGCATATCTCTCTCTGCAGCTTCCCTATACACACTGTCCTGTAATTGTAAAATAGCTCCTGTACCTGTTTGCATGAAACTAGTGAATTACACACATTTGTTCTTAATGTTTTAGAAACTGGAGATCCTTAAATGCTCTCTGGGTAACACTGTCATGAATCGCTAGTGCTGTGGAATAGTGGAGGGATCAGACATGTCTGCAGCTTGTTTGCTCAGTGATTGCCTGTCTCAGTGTTTAAGTAATATTAGCGTATGTAAGGAGAATTAAAGTGTTACCTTCACAGATTCCATTTGTGTGTAGTGTACAGCTTACAATTAATTCTGGACTTGTTTCTGAGAAATGGAGGTTGAGCTTCTTCGCAGCAAAATGCGTGTGAAAACTGCATTTGTAGTTGGAGAAAATTGATTAAAGCTTCTCTCTTAACAATAGGGGTTTAGGAGCTTAGGACTAATCCTTAACAGCTTTGTGTATGATAGCTAAAGGTATCCCCTACATGAACGGGGTTTGGAGCTAGATGATCTTAAGGTCATTCCAACCCTAACCATTCTATGATTCTGTGATTGTATGATTCTATGTCCAGATGCCCTGCATAAAAGTAAGATCTTGTTTTATCCTAGGTATTGATCTCAGAGCAGGGATTTGATTGTTTGGAATGCCTAGTTCCCAGTGCCAGGAAGGAATAAAACTTTCCTAAGATAACATTTAATTACATCTTTACTTGTAAATGTGAATGAAAGAATCCTAGTCTTGCCCACCAGAGTAATATCTTTGGGTTTTGGAGCATGCAGTGTGCATTGTCAAGCCATAGTCTATAACATGTATTTTTATATAGTTGTATTTACTGGTGCAAGAGAAAAATGCTGTTTTGCTGACAGACTTAACTCCTTTCTCTCAAAACTTTTTCAGGACAGTGTATTGGTCCCTCCCTACTGTTTTCTAGTGTTGTCTCTGGATGGTTATAGTTACCACAGGGTTCTCTGTGTAGATGTATAATATGTTACACAGTCCATATAGAATCGTAGAGTAGTTGGGGTGGAAGGAACCTTCAAAGATCATCTAGTCCAACTCTCCTGCACTGAGCAAGGGAAGCTTGCAGTGGAGGGCAGGATTTTATGTCTGATTGATATAAATTAATATCTCAGCTCTTAGAGTCTTTTGTTCATAGTACTTGTCTGAATAGTTCAGATAAGAAGCCATGTCACTTTTCCAGGCTGAGTTGAAAGGTTCTGGTCCTTTTCACTGTGCATAATAGCGATGTTTTTCTTTACTGTGCCTGGTGTGTATTTGGCCTTCAAAATGGCCCCACTGATTGCCAGTTGTTGACATGGCTTAATGTTCCTCACATTTCGTGCTTCCTAACTGCAGTTGCAGTGAGCCTGAGAGAGCTGTAATAACCAAAAATCACTATAAGTCCACAACAGCCAACAAACTTTGCATGCAAGGTGTCCCTTCCCATGGCAGGACGGTTGGAACTAGATGATCTTTAAAGTCCCTTCCAACCCAAACCATTCTATCATTTTTTTGATACAAGCTCTGTTGTGGTAGTCTCTAAAATGATGCTGTGTTTTTGGCAGGCTCTGGGTGAACCCCTCTACCGAGTCAGCACTGGAAACTATGAATACCGCCTTATCCTGCGCTGCCGGCAGGAGGCTCGCACACGCTTTGCCAAGATGAGGAAGGATGTGCTAGAGAAAATAGAGCTCCTGGATCAGAAACATGGTGAGTATCACTGCTGTGGCCACCCCCTGAAAGGTTCAGGCAAATGTGGCTTTGGCCTTCATGCCTCTCCTTCATCTCAGCTCAGAAATCTTTACTGATGAACTCTTTTGTGGCTGAGACATCCGCCCTCAGGGGACAAAAGGGATTAATGCTTAGGAAACTGTATCTAATGCTGCGGGGGAGGCTTGATCAGAGCCTTCTGTCTGTCTGGGAAGGGGGTTTTCACACACCTGACTTGTTCCCAAAATGTCACCACTACAGTGCAGGACATCGTGTTCCAGCTCCAGCGTTTTGTCTCCACCATGTCCAAGTACTATGACGACTGCTATGCCGTGCTCCGAGATGCAGATGTCTTTCCCATTGAGGTGGACCTTGCCCGCACTACTCTCAACTATGGGCAGAAGGACACATACACGGACGGTGCAGAAGAAGAAGAAGGAGGAGAAAGCGAGAAAGAGGGTAGCGGGAAGGAACAGGCAAACAGTGAAAAGCTCATTGATGATGCCTGAGTGGCCAGAGGAAAGACTTTGCAGACTGTTATAAAAGTCTGTTTCACATAGCAATTCATCCTCTGTGATTTCTGTGTATGTCCAGCCTGGGATTTCTCCTCTGCTTTTGGTGGGGGTAGCAGGTTGGATTGGGACCAACCTCTGCTTTCTCCTCTCTTCCTTTGCTTGTTTGCCTGGATATTCCTTTTACTCCTAGAGATTCCTGCTGCCCAACTTGGATACTGAGGTGTGGGGACGAAAATCCCCTCCTGCACTGCAGGCAGGACACTACCAAGCATATAGGGCAACAACCACTCCCCTCTGGCATATGGAGGCCACTTAAACATCTGGAGATGGTTACAAATGGCATGAAGAGCCCCTTTCTGTCCTCCCCTTGTGATAGGGGAAGCTGTTGACACCAGCATTGTTTTCTTCATCCCACTGCTCACTGTCTCCAAACTTCCCATTCTCTGGCCTATTTTAAGCTACTTTTGTCTCTTCTGTCCATCCCTGTAGGCTGCAGGACTGATTTCTGTAGGATGATCACTGTTTTTAAGAAATAGGAGGAAGTCCAAACTGATGTCTAGAAATGGTGGTGGTACATATGATAGGATCACCTTCCATCCAAGGAGCTGGGGGAAGCCCTCAAAGCAGGGGCTGATGGAATTAGCTGTCTGGTACGCAGAGCTGCAGATGTAGAAAGTCTCTTCCCCTGGCTTCCATCCTCTTCAAAGTTGCTGAGCTCCTGCACAGCTCGCACTGTCTGCACACTCCATAGCTACACCACAGGGCTAGAATCCTCTAGGATGTGGCTTTGCCCTTCCCTGTGGGAAGGAGGGACCTGACTCAGAATGGAGTCCACCTACTCAGCAGAGATGCTGAGGGTAAGAGTGCTTGTCTGTGGCAGATAGGTTCCTGGGAATGACAGCAAAGCTGCACCCGTTTCCTTTCCATTGTTCTTCCCTCTTCTATCTCTCCTTTATGTTTGTTTGGCTTTTCAGCTAGAGAGGAGAGATAGGAAGCCTTGTGGAGAGAGGAAGTCATGGCCTGTACATGGAGGCTTTGAGATTTTCTCATGCAAAGCATGAATATCATGCTGCTCCCCGCTCTGCTCTCTGCACAGCTATTTGTGCTGCCCTGGGCCAGCCAGCACCAGTGGCTGACATCCCATTCCCAGCACAAGGGAAGGAGGGGAAGGAAAATTGAGGTAAGTAAGTGAGGCTGCTTCTTTCCTCCTTCCTTTTCTCCCTCTGTCCCTGTGAGCTGATCCCAGATGCAGATGGCACTTTCTCTTTTGGCAGCCAGCACAACTGCCAGGAGCAGCGTGCTTCTCAGAGGCAAGGGTTTTGACTTCTCTG
This sequence comes from Forpus xanthops, assembly GCA_032466535.1. Classification (NCBI taxonomy): domain Eukaryota; kingdom Metazoa; phylum Chordata; class Aves; order Psittaciformes; family Psittacidae; genus Forpus; species Forpus xanthops. The sequence goes on from JASSUY010055718.1 coordinate 142,316, forward strand.
TCATTACATTCTAGTGGTAGTGAGAGAAGTTATTTGAGGGCATTAATTTATGATCGAGATGTTTGGTTTTGTTTTTTTTTTTTTCTCTTTGATTCGTCTTTGGAGCTTCATCATCTCTGTGTGTGCCTGGAAGAAAGCCATCCATGGTTAAGCTGCTCTGGAAGATTCAAATGGATTCTGTTGTACTGACTGTTGTCTCTAATAAAGAAAAATGTGACATTTCATTTCCTGTCCTATAGAGGTTTATTTGTGCATCCTCTGTTGGTTTTAATCTTAAAATATAGTGATGAGAAGATGGGTGTCATGTGCTGGCCATTCATTTTTCTTGCTCATACTGGTGGGTAACATCTGTGCCAAGCTGTGGTTGTCACTGCAGCACGTTTCCAGAGGAGAAACCTTATAAATGCTATAGCAAGGCTAGTCCTCTGTGTAAGACCAGCATGGCTTCCCAGGAGGGCACTAGACTTGTAAAACCACTGGTTGCCGCAGTTCTGCCAGGTGGCATCCTTGCATACCTCCGCAGCCAGCTTCTCCACACAGCTCAGCTGTTGCATCACAAGCTTGAGCTGATGGTTAAGACCCTGATCCTCTTTCAGAGCTGTTTGTTATGCCATAATACGGAGTAGTTCAGAGGGGCAGAGAAAACGCTTTGGTGAAGCTGGCTTGAAGGCTGACAATGCAATGTGGAAGGCAGCTTGGACATGTTTTTTGCATCCTGGCTGGAGGAAGAAGAGTTCTGGGGATCTTACAGTACTGTCTGTAGCAACATCTTGTACCCTGAGGGCTTTTATGTGTTTTGTGGAAAGATTCAGAGCGGGGGGCTTAGTGGGGAATATTGACTGTTGGCAAAGAAACAGAGGGGACCTTGTTCCTGTGACCTGCCCGGCCGACAAAGGCCTTGGACCACTGGGAAGCTCTGAGCTGCCACTTGGAGTGGGTACTGGTGACCAAGGGAAACCCATCCTGGGGACAGGGGTTTGGGGTTGCTAGGAAAGTGCTGCAGAGCAAATTGGTTGAGCAGAGCAGAGGCAGTGATATTACCTTGTGGGGAGGGGGGAATAAGCTCATGGAGCAGTGAGTGAATGCCTGCAGTGCTCCATCACTCTTGCTGCTCCCTCTTTCTCCCTGAGCTTTGCAGCTGGGCTTTGTCATGAGGCTTAGTCTGATATGGGATGTTTCTAAGTGGATTTGAATAGGAAGAAGCCCAAAGTCACGACTGTAACTGGCCCACAGTCAGAGCTGACAATGGTGGTGGGGCAAGGTATAGCCCCATGGGGTTTACTTTGTCCCTTCCAATTGCATAAAATCATTGAATGGTTTGGATTGGAAGGGACCTTACAGATAATTTAGTTCCAATGTCCAGTTCTTATGTCTCTTTAAACTGACATTCTTCAGCATCTTTATTTTGCTTGTCACTTACTTCTCTTTGCTTAGGAACATCTAGAATGGAACCTTTTCCTTCTTGTCACTGCCCCCCTGCTGGTTTAAATGGCTTTGTGGACACTGCAGGCTTCAGCCACTACCTGTTAACTTGTGGTCAGACTGGTCTGGAATGAAACACCTATTTTGATGGTCCCATGAGCGGCCTTCCCTGTATCCCTCTGCTTAGTTTTTGATCCCTCGCTATAGTCACAGGTTCCCCCAGGGCCTCTGAGGTGAAGCAGTTCAGGAAACCGGAAGAAAGGGCTTTGGCCAGGATTGTTTATAAAAGATCCAGTCCTAAAGCAGATTAGGAGTGGTTTAAGCATGCCAGGGAAGGTTGTCCTCTGAATCTGGAAATCCACCACTGCAGCAGGGGTGAGGGAGTCATGCCTGCCTTTACCACGTGCTCCAACACCCTCGTCAATGGCATCGGGGGCTCTGGATTGTCCTTCTGCCTTACCTTTGATTCCTTTACGTAAGGGTATTTTCTCAGAAAGGAAAACACCCATGGGCCTGGTGCCATTCCTGGTGAGTGGATAATTGCTTGGGACACACTTATTTACCTGTCCTGAAACCCCCACCTCCCATAAAGGCCAAGTTGTTCCTTCACACGTCTGTAGGACTCACTTCAGGCTAGATACTAATAGCTCTCTGCTATTCCTGTGGGCAAGGCTCCGTCTCGTGGCTGCTCACCCAATGGTATTAATCTTTTTTAGATGTGCTCTTCCACTGCAGCAGCCTCTATGCAGCAATTCCCCTCTTGGAAAAGCAGAATCATGTGTCACTGCCTCAACTTTACCACCCACAAAAGATGCTCCAGAGGGAGGTATCCCACCGCTTTGACAGTGCCCAAGGAAGGTGCAGCAGGGAGTGCAGTGTCTAGGCCCATGCTGGCTGCAGCTGGAGGTGGCCTATATGATAGCTATGAACCACACCACTTCCTAAACCTAGTTCCAGCTGGCCTGGCACTGTCCCGACTGTGGAAGTGAGGCAGAGGAGACACTGACACTAAACCAAAGCATAAGAGATCCGATTACAAAGAGTCTCTAATTGTTTGTGTTCTGTATTATGACAATGCAGAAGGAGAAGGAGAGTCCTTGGCAGCCTCTTCAAAAGACTTTCTCTGGGGCTGGTTTGGAAGTAAGGAAAGAAGATGATTTTTTGTTTTCTTTTTGGTGTTTGGGCTGCTCTGAGCCTGAATTGCACCAGCATGGGTGCAGGATGCAAGTAGATGTATCACTGGTAGGTATGTGGACATATGTACATAAGGACCAGCTATTCTTATACCTCTCCCTCTTACATCTGTGTTTGTCTCCACTTTCTCCTCCTTACCTCCCACCTACCCTCCTAAGCTGAGGTGCACACAATCAAGGCCAGATTTATACATCCCTGTTCCTCTGCCCTGGCTAAAAGCTGTCCCTCTCCACTGTCTGGTCAGCATCACAGCCATCTCGTGCCAACACTTCCCCACCCCCGGTGGGACACCCGTCTCCCTCCCTGCCCTGCTCCTCTGCTACATGGTTAGCCTCCTCACTGTCTGCCACCACGGTGTTGTCAGTGCTGTGGGCTGGCTGGTGGTTGTCACTGCTGTGCTCCTCAGCCTCCTGCACATCAGACTCTGCTTCCTCAGTGTCGCTCCCACCACCTGCGGGAGGGTTCTTCTCTGGGGAACCTTCCTTCTTCTTGCCTCGGTTCAGGCAGCAGTAGGTGGCCATGGCCAGGAAGAGAGCAGAGAGCACCACCTCTGAGCCTGCCAGGTAGAAGATCACCTCATAGTTCTTGAGAGCGTCAACCAAGCGGCCTGGTGGTTGGAGAAGAAATGAGAGAGTTAGCTTCAGCCTACATGTTCCTGCATGGACAGCCCAGCGTGCATGGGCAGCACCTGCATTTGGCTGAGGAACTATTTCTGGTGTCCCTTTAGTAAGCTCACAGCTGATGATTCCTCTGCCGAAGAGATGTTCTCAAGGTGTCTTCTCAACTCAGTAAACACGGGGAATTCATCTCCAGGTGAATGTATGTGCCCTGTCCATCCAAGCTGGATGGTGAGCAAGGAGCCTGCATGCATGCCTGCATGCATGTGTGCAGCTTATCCTGTGCCAAACTCCCTCAGCACCCATGGGGTGGGAAGCAGCTCAGGGGGATTACACCAAACAAAGCTACTTTGTTCAACCCCCTTCTTTCAGCTGAGCACTGCTTCCCAGGCCTGAGCTGTTGGGTTTGCCAGCACACTCGGGCTCCCTGTACCAGGGGGTCTTGCAGGTCCTGTTTGGGGGGAAAGAAGGCACCAGGACTTGGCTGCCCCCAGCACTGTTCTTCAGTGACTTTGCACTATCTGCATCCCATTCCATGTGAGCACAGCATCAAGGCACAGCTGAACTGAGGCAGGAGGGCTGAAGGATGTTCCCCATCAGTGCCTTGTGGTGTGCCTTGCTCCAAGGAGCAAGGAGCTGCTCAATCCCCCTCATCCCCATGATCTATCTGCATCTGCCTTCAAGACATGTATTTCTTGATCCTCCCTGGCCTAGGACTGCTGAGTGCCCCACAGCAGTTAAGTCAAGACATGAATTACCGTTACCATAAAGAGGGTCTTCTCTTGGACACCAGTTTTTACCTGAGGGCTGGGTGGAGCTGCTGAGGGTGGGTTTTTTCTCATAACTGGTGGTATGTGCTAGGGAAGAGATCATTAGAGGTCTTCACTGATGGGTTTTAGCTCATGTGTTGCAGCTGAATGAAGGGAGTGCAGGAAGCAACAAAGCGGTTCATGGACTGTCCTTGACCCTTCCTCACAAATCACACATGTAGAGAACTCTGTTTGTAAATAAGCCTTTGGTATGATCTGACTTTCTCTGACACTTAACAGTAACCTACACCAGTTTCTTTGGTGAACGTATCTCCCCATTCAGCAGCTCATTTATGATCTGTGGGGCATGGACTTTACTGTGGCCTAGACCAGATTGGTTGAGAAACGGTGAGTGTCTTAAAACAAAGTAACAGCAAATGCTTCAGGTGGCTCTATGAGCTATTTTGACTTGATTGACACCAAAATGCCTGTGCCTTTGGGCTGGGACCAGCACAAATTGAGATAATTATTCACAGCACCAATCAAAAAGCTGCGGACACCAAGGAGGTCTTGGAAGATCTTCGCCTTGTCCTACTGAAGACTCTCAAAGGTTTTCCTGCAGCATGTGCCTGACCCTAGCCATAACATGATTTTAAGCAACATTCTCAGTGCAGGCAGAGTCCTGGATCCCAGTGTGAAACTGAGGGAAGCACCACTGATCAGGACTGAAGGACACTGGCAGTGATGTGCATCCCTGGATAGCACTACCTGCCACCACTCAGGTCTCTGAGCAAAGCAGAGAGGGAAATACCACTTGCCGTCTTCTGCTCGGCTTACATTCAGTTGTGGTGCATGGAGTGAGACTGGAAGCTCTTACTTTAGATCTCAGTTTCCAGAGGAAATCCAAAGTTGAGAAATAGGGTCTTTCATCAAATACCCATGCCCAATACCCGCAATACCACGGAACGGCAGGCAAACGAGTCACCTGTGTTTTGCAGCAAGAGACCTACCTGCAGAGGGTGGGCCGATGAGCACAGCGAAAGCCTCGATAAGTAGGACCAGCCCGATGGCACTGGAGAACTTCTGTGAGCCCACGATGGCCATGAGCACCTCAAACTGCAGTGCCCCCACCATGCCGTAGGAGATGCCAAAAAACACACAGAAGATGACCAGCCCCGTGTAATTGCTAGCCCTGGCACTGCAAATGTCTGTCAAGCCATTGAAGAGCATAGAGAAGCTGAAAAGGTATGCCACGTGAGGGCGGACCCACTTCAGCCCTGCCACCATGCCGCAGGCTGGGCGGGCAAAGATGTCTATGAAACCAATGATAGAGAGCAAAAATGCAGCCTCTGTGTCTGGTACGCCTGTGTCCTTGGCATAGTTGACCAGCAAGATGGGGGGCACGAAGAGACCCAAGACCAGGATGAACTTGGAAATAGTGTAAATGATAAACCCTCGGTTGGAAAAGATACTAAAATCCAGGAGCTTCTTTCCTTTCCTGGGCTTCTTCTTCGCTTTCTTGGCTTTCATGGTTCCATCAGTGGTGCTGATTCCCTCCTCTGATTTCCCTCCTATGGGTAGCATCTCCTTGGCTTCATATTTATCCCGAGTTTTCTCCGTCATCCGCTTCATGCCCATATCCAGGGGCCTCATGACTGCTCCACAAGTGCAGCAGTTCAGCAGGAGGCCGCCCATGATAAGGAACCCTCCTCGCCAACCAAACTTCTCCAGCAGCACTTGTCCCAGTGGAGAGAGGGAGGAAAGGAAAACAGGGCTCCCAGCAGCAGCCAGACCATTGGCAAGAGGCCGACGCTTGTCAAAGTATGTGCCCAGCATGATCAGCGAGGGCTGGAAGTTCAGCGCCATACCCAGACCTGAAAGCCAGGAGGGAACAGGACGTACAAGAACATGAGATGTGGTTTGCAACAGACTGAAAATTCCCTTCAGGCTGTCCTAGTCCCAGAGCCCCATGATGGGATTCATGTGGCCCTCACAAGCCTCTGCTCCTTCTGCTCCCATATTGGTGGGCTGCCCCAAGGAAAGATGGGCTAAGCCAGCCTGTCTGCCTGAGGTGTACCTGAATCAGGTAAACATGGCCACGTTGAACAGGACCTGTGCTTTAAAAAGGAACTTTGCCTCTCTCCTCTACCGTTATACACTAATGCCACCCCAGCTGCCATGGTCACCAAGCATCATTTTAGATCCAGCAGATGCATCTCCCACAGATGCAACTTTCAGGACTAGATGCCTCCTATGAGCAGATGCAAATAGGTGAGGGAAGACCTAATGTTTGACCTAATGCTAAAGGGAGATGGGTACATATTCTTCACTCTTCTGTAGGTAAGTCTGTGTCCCCTTCCCAACTACTGGGGCTCTCACCTGTCAGCACACCAGCTGTCAGATAAAGCTCAATTATATTGGTGGTGAAAGATGCCAGGATCATTCCAGAGGAAGCCAGCAGCCCGCCGATGAGCATCACGGGCCGGCAGCCAAACTGGTTCACCATTATGCTGCATACTGGTCCTGGGAAGAAGCAGAGGGGACAGAGTAGGAGAGGAGAAGGAGATGGGACAACTGGGAAAGGGCAGTCTACCCAAACAGGGCACTAAGAGAAGATGAAACGTTAATGACAGACATCACTGTTTGGCTGCTCAGATACACATCCATCTCCCAGCCAAGGGATGTGGAGACTGCTTTGCCTGCCCTCAGCACCCCAGTGACTGGGAACAAGAGGAGCTTCATGTGATAGGGGAAGCACTTTAGCAGCAGGAGCAAACTCCATGTTAACTGTGTGAGAGACAGGTGGGGTGACCCCTCAGATATCCTGGAGCAGAGGAAAAAGGGGACATGGCAGACATGCAGCACACTTCTAGAAGAGAAGTGATGGGAGAGTTGTATTCTACATGTCACTAGGTCAGTGAGCACAAGGAAGGCCAATGGGGACATGGGTCTTTGTTTGTAACAGGGTAGGGAAGGCACAAGCTGGGAAGGAGGAAGTGTGTCCAAGCATCACCTGTCCCATAGAGCATGGCCAGCATGATGGAGGAGATCCAGGCTGTGTCACTGTAGCCCACATGGAAATCTTTCATGAGCTCTTTGAAGTAGACACTGACGGCTTTTGGGAAGGCATAGGAGAAGCCGGTGATCACAAAGCAGCCGAGGAGCACGATCCAGCCCCAGCCACCATCTGGGGGCTTCACAGGAGCTGGGAGATGCCCTTCCTCTGGGTCACGTCTCCCCATTTTCTAGCCTAGGAGAGGAAAGACAAGGTGGGAGGAGGCAGAGCAGCAGAAGGAGGGGAACAAAGAAAGAGAGAAATCTCCAGGCACTGCAAGAAGAGAAGAGCAGGGCAGGCAAACATCTACTACAAGGTTTCTCTCCACACCAGCCATCTCCAAGCTCTGAGAGCATTACTGGGGTACCACACCATCTCTCTGTACCTTCATCTTGCCAGGCAGGGCAGGATTGCTTCAGCCTCTGAAGTCAAACCACAGCTGAGCCAAGGTGGGAAACCCCTTCCTGAGCTTGGGCATCCTATAGCTCTGTAACTGACTCCTGGTCAGACACAGCCAAGCAGGATCACATCTCCCAGCTGAGACTGGAGAGCTGCATCTGATGTGATGGGGCATCAGGACCTGCAGCACCCCACTTGCTCCATATCCAGCCTTGCCTGCAGGCAGGTGCAAGGTGAAAGCTAGCAACGTGGATCCCTTTTGGCTCCCAAGATCTTCCCTCAAGTCTCTCCCATTTCAGTCCTGGGAGCCCTCCAGGACTTCTCTACTACAGAAGTCCCCATCAGTGAGGCACAGGAGCTCCATTAAGCCCCCTTGTGCTTTCCTCTTGGAGGCCCTGCCCTCTCTCACCCTCCCTTTCCTGCTGTGAGGGGCCAGATTTGGGAAATGGGTGAAGGGGAAAAGCACTGCAAACCAGTGGATATTTGCATGCCAGGGAGATTAGGGCTCTGTACCTACACATAAGGGCCTGAACAAAGCCCATAGTGGGGAGAAAGAGGGAATTAGAGGGGGTGTCTTGTGAGTAGCTCTTGGGGCTCTTAAGCTGCCCAGGAATTTTGTTTCGGTTGGCTGCTATGGGCATGTTTTTCTTATTTCTTCCCTTGGCACCAGGTCTCTGCCATGTCCCTTCGAGCACCATTGGCCCCAGTTTCTTGGTGAGCAAGGCTTATTTTCACATCTCTATGTAAAACTGCCACCGGGCTTTGATTATAGATGCTCCCAAGCATCAGACAGGCATTAGAAAGCAGATGGGCTTTCTCCATGCCTCAGCTGTTGGCAGTGCAATCCCAACGTGGATTTTTCTGTCTCCTCCCCAGATCCCTTAGCCGAAGGACTGTGAGATGGTGACAATGTCCACATCCTTTGACACTGACAGTCATGGGAAATGCCAGCAATCTTATCCTGAGACTGCTGAGGGAGCAAGAACACTCCTATTGATGAGACACACAGGGCTGGACCTTGGAGTTTTGGATCTGTGTATGTTTCTCAAGGAATTCCTTCTTCTTCATGCTCTCCAAGCAATGAGGACCACTTGACCTGATTTCCATAGCTGCTATTGCTCAGCATGTTAGAAAAGTGCAAATCCTTTAGGCAAAAGCATGGATGGCAGAAGCTGCAGGAGAGCCCAGGTAAAGGGCCCCTGCTTGGCAAGAGGTGGTACTACCCTATGACACCACTGTATCTCACAGAAAAGGAGAGCAGCTGATCTTTCTCAGGCTGCAGGAGGCTCCCCATGTGGAGCCGAGATTGATAATGGGGCTGGGAATTGCTATGAGAGGGTCTGAAGCTGCTGTTTAGGGGAACAAGAGAAAAAAAGACAACTAGGTGACCAAGAACCATGGACAATGAGGAAGAGGGAACAGGATCTGACTCTGAGCACAGACTGGGGCAGCCATATCCTAACAGCACTCAGGCTGAACCACAGGGGCCAGTATAGGCTGCTCCAGCCTCTCCCCCCCAGTCCCAGTTCTCTGGGACTGTGGCAAGGGACAGAGGCATGAACTGAGAACAGGGTGCTATAAAGGCATTTTCCAGGCAAAGAAAGATTGCAAGGAAGAAAAGGTTAAATGTTCACTCTCCAGACACACGTACCTCCCCCCTCACATCCTTTCAGGTGTTGTCTGGATCACTGGCATGTGAGCAGTCAGGCTGAACTGTCTCACTCAGCTTCTGCCATTGCCCTCTTCTCCTAGCTACACCTGACTCACAGCCAGGTATGGCTGTACAAAAGGTGACCTGCTGAGAAGCTCAGTGATTTCTCCATCGGTGCTGGTGCTCCACCACTGCAGCATCTCCTGCACATAACTACTTCAGAAACATACCCTGAGCCTTTTCATCCAAGCCCTTCTCCCAGCCTCACTCTCCTTGATCTTGTCCTGCACCACAAATGAAATGAATCAAACCATTGCAATTCATCTGGCTTTGGGTGCGGGTCGTTTTTTTCTCCAGCTTCCTAACAAAAAAATACTGGTCCACCTGTGGCATGCTCTTCAGAGATTTCTGCAGCATCACCTGACAATAAGTCCGCATCATCTGGTTTTGAAGAACCCATTAGACAAATATCCATCAGTACTGTTGGATTTTGGACAACTCTAACATGGGCATCTCTGCAACAGCCACTTGCTCAGTGCTACAGAACTGTGTATCAAGGCATGAAAGAGCTTTTACCTGTCTGCAGATAAATATTGGCTGAAAAAGATGAGGAGCTCAACTCTGGAGATGCCTCCAAGGCCAATACACTGTAACACATTTATCCCAGCTCTGAGCTGGGCAGTTCAGAGCTGCTTTGTTCCTAACACTGCAGAACACGTGTTAGCTCTTTTGCTCACGAATGCACATAGAATCACAGAATCAATCAGATTGGAAAAGACCTTTAATATCATCAAGTCCAACCATTCCCCCAGCACTGCCAGCACTGTTTACCCTGTGCCTGCTTTTGCACACTGTACAGCTTGCTGTTCTTTTCTCCTCAGTTAAGGAGCTTTAGTCACAAGTAAAAATACCACGAGTAAGTTCACATGCACCTAAAAGCTCATCAGCATGGGCACATGTCCTTCCCCGTGCATCGCAGGCAGGTGGACCAGAGCTGCTGAGCTACCTGTGGGTGGGTGCCAGGAGTCACAAGCCCAGGTTGGGAGGGCAAAGACCACAGCAGGTTCAGCCACGGCTGCCGTCCCTGGACACAGACAGAACATGAAGTAGCTGGTGCTGGGTGATGCCCTGCAAAGCCCCACTGTGCCAGGCAAGCGGCAGTCAGGAGGGTCCACATAAATGCTAGCATGGCTCCTAATGCAGCCACACAGTACTGGTGGGGTGAGGGGTCTGTTTATTGAATGTGAGGGCAATGATTCATGCCAACAGCCTCCCCAACCCACAGACAGCACAAAGATTTTGTCAGAGAATTAAATGAGTGCCAACTTAAATCAAATGAGCTGTCCTGCTGGCATCCAATGCCAGGATTCAAGCATCCTCACAAACCACTGACCTGTGCAATGAAGCGACAACCTCCCAAGCAGCAGTTGAGCCTCTGAAGGCTGAATGGATCGGTCAGCAGCACTTCCCTTCTCCCTCTGGCTGGCACTTCCCAGCGCTGGACTAGGGCACACAGTTAGATAGCCCTGTTGGCTCTTTGTTCCATGGTGGGCACGCCGTTAGCTGGGCACAGGGCGATGCCTGCAGGAATCCAGAGCCTGTCCAGCGGTCTCTTGTGCCCCACTCTTTCTTTTGGGGCAGCTATGTCCTCACTAGAGAGTTAACCCCGCTCTCAGCCTGCTCCTGTCTGGCTCCGATGCTGCCCGTTCCCGATCCAGGGGGATGCCCAGCGTGTGGGAGCCCCTTGCCTGCTGTGCCCGCACGTAGTGCCTCACGGCAGTCTCAGCATCGATGTGGGTCAGCAGCCTCTTATGGTTTGAGGTCGGCAGAGACCGGCGGGTGCTGAGCGGGCAGAAAGCACTTCTCCACTTTTAAGAGGCTTTTCCAGCCAATGGGGAGGAGGTGGCTGCCTGTTGCGGCTGAATCCCCCCCGTAATCCCGCTGCCCAGGGGCTCCTCCCCGTCCCAGCAGAGCGGGGCAGGATGGAGGTGGCAGAATCAGAGGGGCTGAGGCGGGAGGAAGCACGGTGAGGATGGGGGATGCTGGTGATGAACCCAGCCAGGAAAGAGGGTGCCAGGGAGGGGGCAGCAGAGGAGGAAGGCAGCAGCCTGTGCGTCATTAAGGGGTAAAATAGGTGAAGGGACTGCTTCAGAGCCCTCCTCCTCTTCAGCTGCCAGCCAGGAGGATGGAGAAGCACTGGCGTGGTTTTGCAGGGCATGTGTTCGAGGGAGAAGGAAGACAAGACGGACCAGCTGAGCAATCTCTGCCAGCCATGGCTTGAAGTGCCAGATCCAGCCCACCAACATAGCCACCCTCATAAAACCCCAAATCCCCTCAGTGGCTGCTACCTATAAAGGGTGTCTGGCAGGTGTTGGGGACAAGCCTCTGGCCACACAAGTGGGAACCCATTTTTTTTTCCAGGGAGAGAGCTGGAGCTTTCCCCAAGTCAGGTTTTGGGGAGGGAAAGACCAAGGCACTAAACCCCCAAAGGCCCTCAGGCTCCTGGCAGTGGGAGGGCTGTGGGGGCTTTGCAGGGCTCACAGCCAGGGTTTAATTTCTATTAATAAGGCTAATCAGCTAAAGCCCTGGCCATCACTTGCTCTCCTTCCCTCTCCCATGTCACCTCTCCTGTGAGGGCTCCCCCAGCACATACAGAGCATTCCAGGCTAGTGAGCTCCCACCAGACCCCGACCACTGGGATGGCCATGGAAGCATCGTTCTCCATTTTATTTTAAAAAAACAAATCTTTTCCCCAGGACAAGAGGCAGAGGAGCAGAGCAGCAGCACTGTCGCTGCCCCTGCCTTGCCCCAGGGCTGTGCAGTGAGGGAAGAGGCTACACTGGGAGTAAGAAGGGGCAGATGCTGCTATAAAGGGGCTGAGAGCAAGCGCTCCATAGTGCAGACCCTGTTAGCTGGTCCACAGCGCTGGGCATCCTCCTGTGGCCTCCTCCCCTTGGGGTTCATTTTTCTGGTAGCAAAGGGACTGTTTGGTGAGAGTCCTTGTCTGTCCACAACAAGGCAAGCAAAGCTTCACCTTTGTTGTCCTGCTGGTACTGCCCCATGCTGCAGGTGACCTTACCCACCCATCCCTCCACCTCGCAGAACAGCAGCATCCCCTCTCCCAGGCCACCAGCATCGGTAACACCACACTTCTCCCATTCAAGTACAGTAACATCACAGAGGGAGGGGAGACAGAAGGGATCTGCTGCTGGCTAAAGCATGCCAGATAGTCCAGTGAAGTCTTGATGTCTTGATGTAAGGGAAGGGGAAAGAGAAGTTACTCCATGAGTGGCAGCACTAGGCCTATATCTTGTATGCCTCCTCCTTCCCTGCTGACATTGTCCGTGGTCTGCAGCCCTGCTTCATCGAATGATGGGTGCTGAGCGGTCATTGGTGACTGTGGGACGCAGCTTTACTGTGGCAAAGGGGTTGGTACCTCTGGAAGGGGAAAGGAAACAGGCAACCATCAGGAAGTTTGTAAAGACCATGAATGATCCCACTGACCAAGCAAAGGGTATGTAGTCCTGCTGGAGAGTCACTTCCATGCTGAGGAGAAGCATGATAAAGCTTGCTGCTGAGGATGTTTTCTTCCTCCTTAACACACACTCTGCTGCAGGTTCCCATGGGGTTCCCCTTGGGCTTACCTCAGGGCTTTTCTCCCTCCTGTTTCCATGGGATGCAGGAGGGACACTAGCAAAGGCTGTCCCTTGCAGTAGCACTCTACTCTTATGGCCCCTGACCATTCAAGCAAGGAGTCAGGGAGCAGAAAGAGGCTACAGCACCATCCCAGAAATATGGAGACAACAACCCAACCACAGAGGGAAGGAAAGCAGGGATTTGTGGCAAGTCTCATCTCCACAGACCCGAGTCATCGTAGCCAAAAGCCACATCCCTTATGCCTCAGCCTTTTCCAAGCAGGCAGAGCTGCGTAAATAACATAGCTCCACATGTCTGATGATTCCAGGGTGGGATTTCACACCTCACTTACCGTGGGAAGAGTTCAGGGGGCTGGTCAAATATTCCTGATTTCTGCAGTGAAGAGAAAGGCAGTAGTGAGTGATCTGGGGTAGGGAATGGGGAGACACAAGTGGGGCAGGAGACACCGCACACGCTGAGGAAGGTTTCACAAAACACTTGGACCCCAGGTCCTCAACAGGACTTGGTCAGGGCTCTGACTCCTTTGAAATCCAAGCTTTGCAGAAGCCCCCAGATTCACCACTACAGGTAACCCTCTGATTTCTGCAGTGTGTGGTTGTCCCTATACCACGCATCCACTGCTCCCTTAGGACACCTCCCTTTGTCTTGGGAAAGATGCCTCAGATCCCCGAAGTGTCGTGTCTGAAAAGCACAGCACACAGTGACAGTCTGAGCTACATTGCACCCTGCCAGCACAGCCAGAGATGCCCCCCTCATGTTACTCATACACCCTGGCAAAGAGATTATTACATGCTTCCTGTATCCACAGAGAACTCAAGAGCTGTAGCTACCTACTCTACACCACATACTGCTTGAATGTAGACCAACCTGATGGCCAAAGACAGACCTAGGCCCTGTGGCTGATAGTGAAGGATCATCGACAACGGACCTGCTAAATCATGCCCAGTTTCTGGAGCTTGTGCCAGACAAAAAGTCACATGTGGCTATCTGTGTTCCAGCTGGGAAGTCAAATACCCCCCCATTTGCTCCTGGCTCAACTGGAGGTTGTCTTGGGCATAAGTTTAGAGTATGGCTGAGCATTTCCAAACTTCTAACGAGGCTCAGTCGCTCTGCCATGGCACTCCAAATGCTCCACACACTTCATTGCTCAATCCCAGGTCTATCCCTACACTCTAGCCCTGGGGCTGGGTGAAAACCCATGACCCACAGGGGGTGGAGGGGGGGTAATAATAGGCTGCAGATCCTGTTCCCCTCTGTGCTGTGCTGCCTGAGGCTCCTTGAAACCACAGAGCAGGACATGAAGGGAATAAAGAGCAATTAAATGTTGCATTTTTCAGTCCTTTAAGCCGTGCCTTTACTTTTAACCTTGCACTGGCTTGGAATCAGCAACCAGGGATGAGGTTTCCCTGCCTTCTATGAGACTGAGTAATGCCTCATGGACAGCAGTGTTCCTTCTTCTCCCAGGTCCTCACCTTTAACTGTCCTCAACTTTAACTGTCCTCTCACCAGTCAATTCCCCACAGCGAGAAGCACTGATGAGTTGCGGGCTTCCTCCTCAGTATGTCATCTATGAGGTGTGGGTTGACACAACTTGTTCTAAGGCTCTCCAAATTGACCGTGCCCTCAGCCTCTTCCCCCTAGCTTTTCCCTCAGCCCAGCTGTGATTTTAGCCCAACCCCTGCTTGAATTTAGAAGAGGAAACATGTGAAACTCCTCTCCATTCTCTGAAGGGAGAAGGATGGCATCTCTGTTAGCTGGTCACCCACTCCCAGCCCAGCCTGATCACTCCATGGTCCTACTATTAGCAGAAAGAGGTGCTGCCCTGGAGCCACCAGAAATCAGGCTGGGAGGTCATGGAGAAAAGGGCTGAACTGAAGGATCCCTGCTGAGCAAAAAGAGAGAGAAATGAGAAGGGCAGGGGCACAAAAGCAGTCCCCTGTGGGGGCAAAGCGAGGTCCTGAGGATCTGCACACAGAGAACAGATTGACTGGCAGGGGTCACCAGGATATGGTGGCACACAGACTGGGTGAGAAAGGCCAGTGCTAACAAAACTCCTTAAGTCAGGAAGGGAGGATGTCACACACCAACATCTGGAAGGTGTTTTCCTTTCTCAACAGGCCAATGCAGAGAAGGTGTGTGTTGGAGGATGGAAGTCAGACATGGCCCATGGCCCACTCCATACATACCCCTCCCCCAAAAAAGTCACTCCTCCTGCACTCACCTTGGAGCCAGAACTGACCAGGGTGGCCACCCCACTCTGTTGACTGCTGGCACCCACTGAGAGGGGAGGTGGGCTCGGCAAATGGGGCTGGGCAGTGGCAGGCCAGTAATTGCTAGAGGAAGGAGTGCTGGGGCGGTCCAGGATATCATCCATACTGTGACTGCTTCGCAGTGGAAAGGACCTGAGGAAGAGAAGAAGGCAGTGAGAGTCAAAGAGCAAGGAACAGGGAACAGCACGGCTGCTAGTCACAACCTGTATCTGTTGGATGCCTCTAAAGAAAATACACAAGGCTTGGACCGGCACACTCACAAGTGCCTTTGAGAAGATACTGCATGTGTTAGAGGAGCCATCTAGGGTAAGCCTGTGAGATCTCAGGGCACAGCGAGGTGCTCAGCAGATGCTTCAGCATGGGAGCACTGCAGCTCTAGGCAGGACACATCCCAAACAGGTACCCACTGGAGTTAGTGACCTACCAGGAGCCACTCCAGCTCCTGCCTGGCCAATTGCTCTCCAGTTACCTGATAGCTGGCTCCTCTATCTCTCTCGCATCCTCCAGAGGCTTGACATAAGCTTCAGGGAACCAGCCGCATCTAGGGCACAGGAATAGAGAAAAATGAAGTCCAGACAACCACTGTTTGTGGTTCTTGAGGCCCAGCTGCTCAGCACTGCTGATCTACACACATCACCCAAGCCACTGCTGCTGCTACTGCACGGGATAGGGTTTCTGCACATCTTTCACCCCTAGATGGAGTACAGGGAAATCACCAGGCTTGGCAAAGGACCCGCTTATCTCAGAGGCTGTGCACAATCTGTGCCCCTGAGAGCAATGCTGGTGCAATGCAGGAAGAGACTGAGCACAGTCACGAGGCAGCCAAGGCCAGCACACAAGGAAGCTGTGGAAATCCCTTCTCAGGGCAAAGCAGCTCCAATCCCAGAACCTCCTCAAAGAAGGGCACTGCTCTTGTTCAGCTCCTGTCTGAGGGCTTCCCTGCATAGTGCAGTACAGGGATCCCATACGGAACAGGGTGCTGGCTGGCAGTGCCACAGGGAGTAGTAATTCAGTAAGTGGAGGGTGCAGTAGTTTCCATGCCTTGCCTGTGCAGCAGCTGTGGCGTGAGCTGAGAAACATCAAGCCTCTCAGGTAACTTCAGCAGTTCACAGCCCTGAGCTGGATCCCATGACAGGAGTTGCTCAGCCCTGCAAACCAGGAGGGGGTCACTGTGCCCCCCCCGGCTCTTCCACCCAAAGCCCCTGCGGCTTCCTCAGGAAGTTCATCCCTGTCCTACTGCATCTCTTCAGCTCGGGGAGCCCCCAGGACTGAGAACATAGTGAAGTCCCCCACACACAGTGCATGAGGCAACATACGGACAGCACCAGGAGGGGAGGGGGGAGATGATTTTGGGTTTAAACCTCCCAGCTCCATACCCAACAAGCCCGCATCAGGCCGATTTACAGCACCAAAGCCACATACGTGGACGAGCCCTCCAGCTTGCCGTAGAGCCAGCCGTTCTGCGCCTCCGGCATCAGCACCGTGATGATGTCCCCAGGGTCAAATCGTAGCAGGGTGCGGTTGACACCGGTCGTGTGGGGCACGATAGCCTGCACTCTCGCCATGCTGCTCTTCCTCCTGCCTTCACTGCCGCTGCTCCTGGCCTCGCCGAAGGAACCTGACCGGGAAGTGCGGCCGGTTGGGAGCAAACCTGCAGGAAGGCATCAAAGGGGTCTTCCTGGAGCCCAGCATCCTCCTGTAAGACCCACACTGCCTTAAAGGCACCAGTGCTGACCAGTGAAGCAACTGCTCTAGAGGAGGAGCAGATGGCCTTTCTCTGCAGAGAGATTGCAGGGCACAGCATGGAAAAACATTCATCTTGCAGGAAGAAAATCAACTCAAGCTGAAAATCAAGCTTTGCACTATGTGTCCTTTAGCCAAATGTGTAGAATATACACACTGCATGCCTTAGCTGATGCTCTGGCTGATGGTCCTCTTCCTGACCCTGCTAGAACAACTGTTTGGGTAAGTTTTTTCTCCCACTGTCCTATTCTGGGGCTTCTTTAAACGTTTTAAGCTGGAATTTCTTAGGAAGAATAAGCAGGTGAGGCATGAGTTAAATGTCTAGGTTGTGGGGCAGGCTAGTATTTAATGTAGTAGTGTGAGGGAAGGTGCTTTACTAAAATGGGAACTCCAGTAAGAACCAGCCCTCATGGTTCAAGTGAAACTGGAAATTGCACATCTGTGTGTTCCCCACGTCACACAGCTGGGAGTCCTGGCCTTGTCCTGAACAGACCCTGCTTGAGCTCACTCTCTGCTTCATTCAGCCTTGCCCTCTGAGCTCCCATATGCAGAGTCTTCTCACCATGCCAAGGAATGTGTCTGAAGACCATTAGTCTGATAGAGTGGTGGTCCCTCTCCAACCCCAAACCTGTTCCCAGAGAGGTCCAGCCTCCGCTGGACATGGGTCATACTGGCTGATGGTGTCCTCCGCAGTGGCTGTCTGGGGGACTCTGGTTGAGGAGACAGTCTCATTTCTGGAGGCTCTGGAGAGAAGATGCTGGATCTACTCCCAGTCATGGAGGAAGTAAAGTCCCCAAGGGGTCTCTGGGGCTGTTGGAAGGAAAGGAGGTTGAATACACATTCACAGTTAAGTGGGAGATACTCTGAGAGATATACAGTCCCTCTCAGGAAGCCAAATCCAGCACGTTCCCTCATTGCTGCCCATGCACACATTTCCCTTTGCCTTGGTCAGGGTTAGGGTTAGGACAAGCCAGCGAGTACCATGGTTAGCCAAGGACTGGCCTTGCCCTGCAATCTGAAAGAGGCAGTAGCAGCTTCACCACCACAGAATCAATCATAGAGTCATAGGATTGTCTGGGTTGGAAGGGACTTTCAAAGCTCATCCAGTCCAACCCCAATGAGCAGGGACATCTTCAACTAGACCAGGCTGCTCAAGACCTTGTCCAACCTGGCCTTGAATGATTCCAGGGAGTGGGCATCTCTCCCCTCTCCAGGCAAAGTGTGCCAGGGTTTCACCAAACAAGGTGGAGGCTGTCCATGGGCTCCTCACCATCTCCAGGTGGGTAGGGGTGAGCCGGCCTGATGGATACCCTTGGCCATGAGAGGCTCCAAGAAGACCCTGCGAGTGGCTGTTTGAGGGATTGCGGGTGGCCTCCAGCTGCTCCTTCCACTGTGGTGCCTTGGTCTGGATCATGGCCCGAGCCTGGGGAAGGGGAGAAGAGGAGGCGATGGATGGGGCAGAAGAGCTACAGAGGGAGACAAGGGCTGCCACATGCATTAGGTTAGGGGCCAGGTTCTCCCAGTTAGGTTTGTGAGAGCCCCTTCCACTGTCCCAAAGTCCCTGCTATAAACACCTACATCCCCATTCCCTCTCCCATCACTCACGCACCCAACTAACCCTGTGTCAGCACCATCCTAAGCCCCAGCCATTCTCTCCCAGCCTAGCACAGTGAGCCTGGACCCTGCTGCAAGAGGTGAAATTGGGTTTCCTGCCCATTGCATGCACAGACATTGCTTTCAGCCAAGGAGCAGGTCAGCACTGGCTCCCTCCTGCTGCCTGCTCCCCTTAAGCTCTACTCTCCAGCTTGCCAGGCCATACCCTGCTGTAGAACTGGAGGAGAGTGTTGTAGAGCATCTGGTGCTTCTCAGCGAGGAAGCGGTAGCGGCGTTTCTCCTCCAGCTCAGCCTCCCTCTGGCTCTCAGAGACAAACACCTGCATCTCCGAGCGCAGTCGCATCACGTTCTCCTGGGCCACAGGGGGAAGAGGGAAGAAAGGATCAGCATAAATCCAGCAGAGTGGGATCATACACAGCAGGGGAAGGGCTGAAATGGATCATTGCATCTACCAGCTTCCCACTCCGTTCGCAGTGCTGCAGCAGCACAGAGGAGCTACAGCAGAGTGCCAGGGATGGAGCCCTCCCACACTAATGCTTGCTGTATGAGGAAAGGGCTTGGCAAGAACGAGCACAACAGGTCAGCAGCACCCTTTGGAAAAGGAGTTTCCTCCTCCCCAGGTAAGCCTGCTGCCTTTTGAACGTTAGGGCAAACCCCTTGGCTTTTAAGGACTGACAAAGTTGGTGACAAATCAGCCCTGACTCCAGAAAAACCACCCAGTTCTTTCTCCACCTCCCCTCCCGCAATCACTGCTCACCTTCATCTCACGGACGTTTTTATCACGGGCCCTCTCCATTCGCCACAGCTCTGCCATGTACTTATCCAGGTTAGTGGCTCTGCGTTGGTACTCCAGTTCATACTGCTTCTGGCTCTCCTGTCAGGGAGAAACCAGGCTGGGTGAGAAAACAGAGACCCAGGCACACCATGACATAGCAAGGGTGCTGCTCTGATGGGTAGCTGAACACCTGAGTCCCTCCGAGATCAGGCTTTACCTGAACCTCGTATAAAAAACGTCTTTCTTTACCTTTCTCTTCATTTTGAACAGTCACAGAATACCGACGAACCTTGAGAACTCAGGAGCGAGAACTTGCACCCAGCTCCCCCAGCACTGTCAGCAAAGCCATAGCCTCTGCGACATGACCCACCAGCATGTCCAGATGGGCCACAATGGCACAGGACTCACAACCATGCAGAGGCTGTGGTTTTGGGAAGCTGGAAACTTTGCTTTTGGGATGCTGAGTCTCTCAGCCCCACTGAAACATTTGGCAAGTCCCACTGCACAAATAATCTGCATCACTTCTTTATCAACCAAACTAGAGGGGAGGTTTGGTCCCTGACAGGAGAAGACAAGCCCCCTCCTAACTCCTGATGAGGAAAGTCAAGGAAACACCTCAAGAGCTGAAGCAAAAGCTCTTGGGTAGAGAGGAGAGGGAAATGAGAAGAATTGAGAAGGAAAGTAATCACTCACACTGATGAACTGCACATCCATTTTGGTGTTCTTCTCCATGTGCTGCAGCAGGTCCACATGGAAGGTCTGAGCCTGGAAGAGGTGAAGGAGCCATTACCCTCATCCCTTCACCATATGGGGTGTTACAAGCACTGTGGTGAAGGGTGGCTCGTAAAACCTGCAGAGCTGATAACTCTGTTGGCCCCTGGACCCCATATAGAAGCCAGAAGTGAGCACATCAAGGCTACCTTGAAGCAGCCTTGGGGTCAGCACCCAGCACCCTCCTAACCATGGGTCACCCTAGAGCTTTGGCACTTGCACAAACAGCAGAGTCTGGAAGGGTTAGAATCCCTTCTGCTCCTTCCCACCACTGTGACCCAGGGAAAGAGAGGATGGGAATGCCACAACTTCAGAGCCAGGCATTGCTCAATCCAACACACATCTATCACCACGCTTATGGAGCGGTGGTGATAACCCACCAACACCACCAAACACTGAACACCAGATGGGCTCTGGGCATGCAGCTCCATAACACACCTCTGTCACATGCAGCAGGGAGAACAGAAGGGTAGGCACCTGCTGGCAGGTACATAACATGGCAGGAAATGGAGTGAACAGGGCAAATGCTGTCGTTAAGGAAATCCCTTGATTCCCCACCTGCACCAGCCCTCAGGAAAGCCACTCACCACCACTTCCAAATCAGAGCTCAGGACTCTCTGCGTGTTGGACATCTGCATCAGAATTTCACCTGCGGGCAAAGAGCCAGGAGAAGGTGGGGAAATCCAGCAGCCATTTCCTTGTGTGCCCAAGGAGGCAGACCGGCAGTGTGCAACTCAGGCTGATAATATACGGGTGTGAAAGTCCAACAGCTATCACAAAACACTGCTCTCTGCACCCTGCAGGAGGCTGGTAGCCTTTCTCCCCAGCTCCATCACCACTCCCTAGGCACCATCAGAGCAGGATTGCTCCAACTCATAAAGCTGCCAGACCAGTGCTCTCTTACAGCTCCATGTGCTGGCAGGGTGCTGGGTTTCTGCTCTGCCACAGCCCCTATGGCTTCCATTTCTAACCCCAGTTGCACCCTAGTTGCAATGCATGTGTCTGGGTGTCCTACAGGAAGGCAGCCACAGCACTTGCTGATGGCTGGAACTAGATGAGCTTAAGGTCCTCTCCAACCCTAACCTAAGATTCTGTGATGCTGTGCATGGTCCTGATTCACTGGTGTTGGTATTCTGAAGGTGAGAAAGGACAAGACTGATGACAGGAAGCACAGGAACTAGCTGGATGATGCAGATGACTACAGAAGTCCCTATAGAAGCTTATTATTAAAATGATTAGCAGTAGAGAAATTTCCTGAGCATATTTTCAGCAGCCATCATTAGACTACAGAATTATTTGCCCTCCGGCTCCAAGCTGCCATTTCATCTGGCTACAGGCTCAGGAGGACAGCATCCCATCAGCTATTGTTAGTCCATGCTCTCCAGCTTTTCCCTCCCACCTGCAAGGAGGAGAAAAGCAGTTCCTCCAAGGTGGAAACTTCAGCTCTTAGGGCAGCAAGGACTGGTTTCCATGACAGGTCCACTACTGGAGGGCCATCCCAGGAGCTCAATCATTGACCTCAGAGGGATATGGAAGAGAGGGCTGGGGCCTTGGGTTGTTCAAGGGCATGCAATAAATATGACTCTAACCACCAGGGCCTGGTGCTGTAAGACACCATTTAGAAGAGCTGTCTTCCTTCCCCCAGTACCTACAAAGGGACCAGGTAAGGGGAAAGCCAAAGCATGTAACTGTGGCTCATCACAGGACAGAGGATCATAAATGGGAGAGCCTTACCCAGCATGTGTGAGGTGGAGCTCTGCAGTGCTTGTTCCCCAATCTTTTCAATCGCCTTAAAATACACTTCAGCTGCTTTGGATAATGCTGTGAGGAGAGGAGAGGGGCGGTAAGGATCTGATCTGCCTTCCCACCATCGCCAGTCCCAGGAAGCAGTGCACAGGACAGCTACCCCCTGGTACCTCACCTACAGGCAAGGGCACCCCATTTCTCCCAATCTCTACCTAATACAAGCAGTGGGTCCTGGAGCAGAAGGATACTTAAATGCAGCACAAGACATTTAAGAGTAGGGGGACCAGCAACTTTGTCCTGGGTGATAGAGCAGTGCACACCCAGGGTGGACGTAGCAGCTTGATCAGGCTCTGTGGGACCCCACTCACCATGGAAGGCACGCAGATAGTTGTTTCCCAGGTACACCAGGTTCTCCAGTGCAGGGTTGAACTGCTCCAGGATACTCTGTGCCAGGCAGAAGCATGTTAACACCAGTCTGACTCACACTTCAGAGACCTCAGTAGGTCAATGTCCTGCTGTGGCTCAACTACATACAGCAGGGACACAGAGAGTTCTCACAGCCATGAGATATCTCATGGATAGCTGTGGTGATGTGCAGCCCTGCACAAAGTCAGCTCCCTGCACCAGAGGGACCTTTGGATGCCCCAAGTCCTCTCCAGCCAGCCAGGAAAGGGGCAATACCAGCAGGCAAGGGAGCTGGCTGCACAGCTAAATGGTCACCTGAAGGTGGCTTTCTCCCAGGGCCCCACAGCCCCTGCAAATGGGAGGATGATTCAAGGGGATCTGAGCAGCCTTTTCCCCTCACTCCTTCACCTCAGCATTTATTATCCAGGCACGAACATGACTTTTTCCTGGCCAGGATGTGGTGCACTGCCAGACTCAGCAGCTTAATAAGAGAAGGGACAGACTGCATTGGATCAGCCTCTCTGTTCTTGCCTGCTGTATTTATCAAAGGTGTTTACTGCCTACAGCAGAGATTCTTTCTTTTCTTTCTCCCAGTCGTCATCACCTTGGTACAGCACTGATGGGCGCAGGGAAGGATTTGTGAGATCAGACTGCTCTTTCCAGCAAGGAGGAAAACAGCTGACTGAACACCTTCCTACCTGCAACCAAGGTGTGTTATCCTGAAGAATATTGTGAGTGCTCCGTGTCCAAAACATACTGCTCACCCAATTCCTTCCCACATCTGCCTTAAGACCCACACACCTTCCACTCCTGTCAGCCATCTGCTCTCAAGCACAGTGCAGAGCTCACAGGAGCTGCTGCTTCTCTGGGGAAGGGATCAAGCCCTTGGCTGTCCACCCAAGGGAGAAAACAGTTCTTTTTCCCCCACCCATGCATCTCCCCTAGGCAGACAGGAGCAGTTTTCGGTGCCAGCACTCACCTTATAGATGGAGATGGTAGATCTGTAGGACAGGTCCATCTCTGGAGCTTTTTCCCCTCTCCCAGAGAGGAGGAAGGAACAAAGAAAAGCACAAGGTGCTATCCTGGCGAGGACTCTGCTTCCACACAGCCGGATGGATGGAAAGAGGCTGTTGCCAGCAAGGAAGGACAGCAGAAAGACACAGTCACAGTAAAAAGGGAACAGAGCACTGCTGGAGTTTAATAATTCACCAGCCGAGAGGCTGGAACTTGATCTCTGGAAGTAACTGGACTCTTGAGGAGAGAGGAATCCTGCAACAGCCAGCAAGGGCATGTAAGCACCTCCCTGCATTATTGATGGCGGGCTGGTACTCAGCTCTGCTGGCCCCGACGCCTGCAGAGCCAGCCACCTGCCAGAGAAACCGCCTTATGGCTTGCTGCCTCCCCTCACTTCCACCATTCAAGGTGGCTTTGCTCAGTTCAACTGTGCTAGGGGAGCACCCTCAGGTCCCTCACACAGACACCTCATGAGTCATGAGATCCCTGTCAGCTTGCGATCACCAGTAACAGCAGCAGACAGAGGGACAGGTAAGGAAAGCTCAGAACAAGTTTCACCTCTTTCCTGCCCACTATTCCCCCACCCCAGCCATCAGTCTGTTGGCTCTTTATCTCTGTCCCACACCCAGTGAGACTTCCTAATGGCAGGCAGAAGCTTGTGCCTGAATCCTCCTGCACTCCCTGCGTGTGTGCAAGGAGTGCAGATCAGCATCACTCTGGGAGGTCTCTGCAGATAGTGCAGGCTTACAAAGAGGGGTGGAGTGCAAGCCAGGGGCAAAAAATGAGAGAGGAGCTCATCTTCTCTGCTTTTCAAATTGTGGAGTTTTGGTTTTCCATGGGAAGGTAAGCCCCTTTTTTATGCAGGAAAATGAAACCATTTACTCCCCATTAGAAGCCACTTGATTCCACAATCTCATTTGTGAAACTGAAGATCAGAAAGCAGGTAATCAGTTTTTAGCCCAATTCATGCCTTAGTGTCCACATCTATGGTGGTGTCCCTTAGGCACTAGTGGCCCAGGTCCAGCAGGCTTGCAGCAGTTAACTTGCCCAGGAACCACCTGGAGATACAAAACCTAAAGCCATGTCTACAGTCATTTGTATCCCAAAGGGATTTCAGTGTTTCCTTTTTAGCCTGGCCAGCTCCAAGAGGATTTTTATATGGCAGCTGGCCCAAAGCATCTCTCCTGGCTGCAATTGTTAAGTCCAGCACACAATGCTGTGTTTCATGGGATGGCCAACACTCACACCATTCATCTGCTCCCAGGGCTGGCCTCAGGTACAGCCCAATTCACCTGTACAACTCACACAAAGGTAGAATTCTGTGCTTCATGGAGCCCAACACCTGATTTTCTACCTGTATGAAATTCAGAGGCTGCAAGCTCAGGACTGAGAGACAAGACAAGCATGGACTGTGTAACAGTGGAACTAAATACAAACCTTTCTTTATTTCAAGTCAGGTTAGTTTTGCACAGAAGCCCTGTTCACAACATCGGTCCCTTCAGTCAAACGCAAATGGTTAAGAATCCAGTTTTTCAGGTTACTCTTCAAAACACCTCCAAGCAGATACATAAATTATTTATAAATACAAAAATTACTGCAGAAACACTGAGCAGTGCAGCAGTCACAATAGGATTTCCTAGCAGTAAAAAAAGTAAACCCAAATTGTCACAGGGTCAGTTTCTTTGGTGGGAACTAAGCTCAGAGCATTTCAGTTTCACATCAACAATAAACAGTCTCTGTCCCAAGCCAAGGCTACAGACCCTTATCTTGAGTTTGCTGTCAGTAAAGACAGGCTTTCACATCTCAGCCCTTGAGCAGAGTAGCACAGCAACTTGGGTAGCACAGAACGGTCACTGGGGGGTCTGCTCCCACCCTGCGCAGTCAGTACGCATTGCCAGCCCATTTCAGAGGGGAAAGGGGAAGGTGCTACAGAAGACAACTGCCTCAGAAAAGATGCCCCTTCTCCCCAGGCCAGTCACAACATTCTGTGTTGTACCTACTGTGTAAAGTTGCAGCACTTCTGCTCCCCTTGAAACTGGGTGTGTTAAGGGAAGAATAATCCCTTTTCCCCATACTGTACACTCAAAACCACCTTGGCCTCAGTGGGCCAAATAATCCCTGAAGCTTTCTCTAGCCATGGCCCATTCTGTGTTGCAAGAAGGTGCCGGTGCTTTGTCAGTGGAGGTGCTGCACAGACAGGAGACAACCTCCAGCTGCTACAGCTCAAGACAGGTAGGTAGGGGCTCTGGCTTCTGGGAGGTACCATCAGACAGCAGGGCAGCAAAACAGCATAGCAGCAGAGACTGGGCTACAGTACAAAGATAACTGTCTGCATTTCACTCTGGGAATACATAGGTGTGTTCCAGAATACATGTGTATGTACACTGTTGTCTATCAAGTATCGCCAATTCCTCATTAGTAGTGGTAGTAGCAGACCCTCTCCCACCTCAACACCTCAGTTCACAGAAATTCTGTGCCACCCCAGTGCCTGCTGCTCCTTGCCATTGGGATGCAGAACAGGAACCTCCAGGTAAGTCATCGGGAGAGATGCTGCACCAGCTGCTCAAACTGCTCCCGCTGCTGGTAGATGTAAAGCTGGGTGTCCCAGAGAGCATCCACCAGCACAGAGTCGCTCACCTCATCCAACATCACCTCCGTCTGCAGCTGCGGGCTCAGCCTGCATACAGTAAGACAGCATCACCAGCTGAGCACAGACATGAACACAAGAATGCAGTGAGCCTGCCAAGCGCAAGATTTGTGCCAAGTGGCTCCCAACACAGAATCATAGAATGGTTTGGTTTGGAAAGGACCTTAAGAACATGTAGTTCCAACCCTCTGATATGGCAGGAATACCTCACACTAGACTGTGTCACCCAAGGCTCTGTCCAAATTGGCCTTGAACACTGCCATGGATGGAGCATTTACCACTTCTCTGGGCAGCTCATTCCAGTGCCTCACCACCCTCACAGTAAAGAACTTCTTCCTTTATCTGACCTGAAATTCCCGTTTAAATTTAAACCGATTACCCCATGTTCTATTGCTACAGTCCCTGATGAAGTCCCTTCTCCAGCATCCTTATAGGCTCTCTTCAGATACTGAACACCCAGCAGGCTTACAGAGCAGAGGCCTTTCCCCTCCTTCAAGGCAAACCTAAGCTCAAGGCTGAGGCACAGTTCAGCACCTGCACCACTTAAGGCACAACTCTAAACCAGGATGTGGCACGGTGGGATAGGGCAGGTCCCAAAGGACCCTGTTAGCCAGCATCCCCTGAGACCCCCCTAACTGACCTCAGACAAGGCATGCCTGGGGCATTAGCTCATACAGTGAGCTATGGCACCCTCCGTTATGCCACTGAGGCATGAGGTGAAGGGGCAGAAGGACAGGTCCGGGCAGGCATGCCTCCGGATGGGAAGCTATTTGGGATGACACATGCCTCAAGCAGGTCTGAAGCGAGAGGGATAAAAATAGGCTGGTGCAGAGAGTGGAAAGGAAGCTCCTACCGGAAATATGGGACATCCGTCATCTCGCACCAGGCCCTGGCACGATCCACAGCTGGGCCATCTGCATCAGTGCACTGCAGGAGAAACAGGCCCACATTTAGAGCCTGACTGCCACACTGCTCTTCCCCTGCCTGCAAGAGGCTCCTGGCTTCTCTAGCATTTATTAAGTCAAACTGCACAAGCCGCAGAGGGAGAGGGAAAACCAGGAGCAAGTGCATGCTGGATGGCACCAGTCACCATCAAGACAGGGGAAGCTTTTTATTTGCTTTTATGTAAGAACAGGGCTCCCGATCCTCGGGACACAAGGAATCGCACACTACAAATCCTCCATCCATCACAGCATCAAGAGAATTCCCTTAAGGATACCCCCCAGGATGATCTGAACTGCAGCCTCCTTGGGATTTCATCTCTATTCATTCTTGTTCCAGCCCAGTACCAACAGAGTCTCTGATTACTACGGGTTTTCTGGGCTATTCTGAAACACCTTCCCTGAACTAAAAGACAGGGGAAGCAGAAGGATCTATCTGGGTATTTCCTGACTTTAGGAAGCTTAAAAGGATAGAAAGCAACAGAAGCAAGATCACAGTCAGAACCCGTGTTCTGATCTTTCTGGCTGCTATTCATTTGGAGTGTTTTCATGTAATGATCTTCTTTCTGAAGAATGCAAGGACATATGCCTATTACATACTCCTAATCACTGCTCTGAACCACTGCTTTCTGTCACTGATACTCCCACTTCTCCAGCATTTACTGATTTCCCCAGCAGGGATAACACAGCTTTTCTAAATAAAAATGAACTGATGTTTTCCAAGGTGTGGAGTTTGTTTCTGGTCCAGGTTGCTCAGATGATAATCAGTGCTTCCTATAAGATACTGAGCTTCATGAATTCACACCTGAAAATGACCCTAAGGGTCATGACCACCATCCTGTCCTCAGCTCCTTTCAGCTGCAAGAACTTCCCTTGATAGTCAAATCCCAAACAGGAAGACATGGCTTCAGGCCTGATGCACACCCACAGTTCTTTGGTTACCCATCAAGTCCATTCCTTGAACTGATCAGAGCAGCTCCAAGGAGATATGATTTTCTTCCAAAAGGAAGCAGCTGAAGACTGGAAACCTTAACTCCCTCCCTGCAAGCAGCCCCAAGGGGTCTTCCCCCATCCCTCCTCTCACTACTCACACAATCCACCACCATCTTGCCGAGCTCCCTGGCTCCAAAGACAGTCTTTGCCAGCTCCCAAGGGTTGGAGGGGCGGAAAACATCCACGGAGCTCACTGGTACCTGTGGAGGCTTCCCTGTCCCCAGGGAGACCACCAACCCCAGTTTTTTTACTTCCTGCCTTTGACCCTGTGGACAAGCAAAAGATTTGTTTGCAAGAACCAACAATTAATGCAGGGCATTCCCAACACACATCCCCCTCTGTATACTCCCTTCTAGAGTGCTGCATGGCTAACTTGCTTATACACCAGGGAGGCATCCATCCGCTCCCAAACCTTCTTCCCCTTCAAAGGAGGCTCTGTGGAGCCAGTAAAGCCCCAGTCACCAGTCAGGGCCAGGATTTCCCTCACCTTCTTGATGAGCGTCTTGTTGTACTCATGGATCTCCGTCAGGGCATCGAGGGTCGGGTTGTTGGCTAGCAGCCCACCATCCAGAAAGCGACCTATGGGCCGGAAATAAGTGGGAGCCGCACCACTGCAGCGGGCAGCGCGCCACACAAGCTGGTCTGGAGGGAGAGAAAACATACAGCCTCTTGCAGCTGCTTTTCTAGGTGCAAGAAACATCCCACCTTCACTAGCACAAAGCAGGGGGGCTTGCAACCCCAAAAGACCCTGTCCTACATTGTTGTACCTCCTCCCAACAGTATGGACTCTGATAGGAGGCACAAGATTATTTGGGGGTGCTTTAAAAGATGTTTTCACCACTTTCTATGTATCATGGGTCAAATTTACTCACTACCAGCTTCACTGTTGCTCCTGAGAGCCCAGGGAAGGGTACTGACTGTATGCAGGACTCCTCTAGCACACCCCTTTCTCACAAATCTCTCCGGCCAGCCCCTGGTATAAGAGAAGCCAAGGGAGAAGAGATTGAAGAAAAGGCAACCATCGCTAGGACCAAGCTACAAGTCAAGATCACAGACAAGCCATTGCTGGACACCCTGATTTTCAGAGCAAAGGAAGAACAGGAAATCTTGCATATCTGAGAGACGGCTTTGTCCTCTGCCAACCAACTGGGCTGCTGTGTGCCAGCACGTACCTTGTGGCTGAGTGAGTGGTCTGAATGATGCACTTGTCTTGTATTCAGAGGAAGTTTTCGTCTCCGGCACGGGGTAATTACGGAAAAGGTGGAGTTCAGCTGGCTGGCGGTCACACAATGTCCCTGTCACCATAACCCTGGAGAAGAGGACATAGCAGAGTAAGAGTAAAATGGGGGAAACAAAACGTACTTATGGCTTCAACAGTTTGCACATCACACTTGTTCAGATCTGCTCTAAGAAGAAGCTGAGCATTTCTGCTAAGAATGGTTTAGCGCACACCCAGGACAGCATCAACCAGAGCAGCCCCATGCAGGACTTACTTGGGTCTTTGGACATCTGTCATTTTGGTGTTTTCCCCAAATTCCTTCTTCAAGAACTCATCCAGGGGCTCTGACTCGTAGGGCCGAGACCCCCGGAACACCATGTCCTTCATGCGGAAGTACAGGCAGCGCATGTAGTCCATGGACTTCCCTGAGACAGGCAACAGCATTGGCAGGAGCAAAGAGCAGGGAGGAAGGGCAGGCAGAACAAACAGCATATCAGAGCTGGGATTTCCCAGCTCCAGTGAGAGATTGGAGGAGTCGCTCCCAATCCCATTCTCTTCCCAAGATGTCATCTGCTCAGAGCTCAGCAGCTTGATTGGGAAAGATTAAAGAGGAAGGACAAGCTCAGAGCATAGTTTCCCACTAACAGAAAGTGTTGATCACATTGTTGTAAAACCTCCATGGAAAGGGCACGAAGAACAGGACATTGCAGTCTGCCAGCACAGTACTTCCCAAAAAACAGAAAGCCACTCAAGGCCAGCTGATGTGAGAAGCAAGAGAGAGTGATAAGAATTTCCTTCAGTAATGAACATCCCTTTCCTCCTTTGGCAGGGGCAACATATCCAGTTGGGATTGAGAGAGGCAGCTCCCAACCCACAGAGGAGAGCTCATGCCCACAGAAGAGACAAGGTGCCCACTATTTGCACTGTACTCACCATGTACAATAGCCAAGGCCAAGATCCCCCCAGTGCTGGTCCCAGCAATCCAGTCAAAAATCTCACGAATGGGACGGCCCACAGCCTTTTCAATAGCCAAGAGGAGCTGGATGAGCACCAGGCCCCGGATGCCCCCTCCGTCCAGGCACAGGAGGCGATCGTGACTGCAGAGAGAGACAGAAAGAGATGACTCGGAGCTGTGGGATAGCTTACAAATCACAGCATGCCATGTGGGAACGCAGCCCTGGGGATGGGAAACTATGTCAGTAACTAGAAGGCTGCTGTGGACAGTGTAATCAGTGAACAAGTAAATCCAGAGGTGCTTCCTCAGATGCAATTAAGACTGGGCACAGACAGATAAGCCTCATCAGAGCTGGTGCTACACCACTTGCTCTTTTAGCCATGTCTAACCTCTGCACCAGAGAGACACCCACAAGCTGAAAATGCCCCCAAGCCCCTTGGGTATTGTGTCATAAAAAAAAAAGCAGACAGCCCTACATTCCTTCGGTGCCAACCCTCCCTCTGCTCCATGCAAGGCAAGGTACAGGCACTGTCAAGGCAGTGCACAGCCTGGCAAAGGAGCTGGGTGAGCATCACGGCAGCGCATAGAGATCGGGACATCTCAAAGCCAGAACAGTGTTTGGTGCTCAGAGGCAGAGGGGACAGAGCAGGGTTTTCACCTGCTGAGCTCTGGTTCCACTGCAGCTCCAGGGCTGCAGGCAGGAACAAGCCGTGGTCATTTATGGGAACAGAGATTTATTACAAGGTTCTGTCAAAAACTGCATCAAATGGATATTAAATAATATCAGCTCTGAGGATGCCACACTCAGGTGTTTGGGGAAACTTCACACACACAGATTTCACCTTCAAGTTGCATGGTGGCCTGGACAGAAGCTGTTCCTTACTTACCTTCTTCTACCTTCACTGTGTGTGTCCACAACATCTGGCGCCTTCAACAACTGCCCGAGCGCTCCAGAAGCATAGAGAAGGTCCTTGTACCCTAAAGGGTAATGAACATGCAGGAAGAAAATAGTAATTAGAGACCACTCTGGGACCTGAACCCTATGCTATGTGCCTCCAAGACAGCAGCCAACCAAATTATACTTAATCAATTAGAAAACCTTCAATTACTCTTCCTACTTTTCCCCCAGAAAGCTTAGCCAGAGTACCCAAACCTCCCACCAGTGCAGTAAATGATTTCCACCACCATCACACAGAGAACATCCAACTCCCTTCCCAATTGAATAAAGCTCCCTGCAGGAGACACAGCCATCTTACACATAGCCAGTAGGTACCCCCCCTAGATCAAACTCCACACCAAGGAGAAGAAACCGCATCCTTTAGAGAAGGCAGCTGGAAATGCACTGGTAAAGACAGAGGATTTGTAGAAGCAGATGATGAGCACAGTAAGCAAGAGAGAAGGCAGAGCCTAGTAGCATGTCCACTACAGAGTAAAATAAAACCTAAATCTACTCCTGCGAGGTAACCTAGGCAGGAGAGCTGTGGGGACAGGGTGGCTTGTCATTACCCCTCAGCTGACGTACACCCAGGCCATCCTGGGTGCAAGGCACCAATCCAAGCTAGGTGAGAAGCCAGCCTGTGAAACCAAAAGAAGAAAGAACAAGGGGAGAGAAGTTAAAATACTCCTGCCAGTGCCCAGGCTGGAAGGTGGCTGTAGATGACAGGGAATGTGGTGATGGCCAGAGTCCATGATGAAAAAGTCTTGCTCTGCCACTGCATGAGAGCTGAAATAGGGGGGCTGTCTTCACAAGGTCACAGTAAGAAGAAAGTCCTGGTGTCACCAGCCAGTGAGACTTGTGGTGACACAGATGCACCCCAAAGCCTGGCAGGGGGTTGTCCTCTAGCCCCAGAGGAAGGTCTTTGCAAAGGAAAACACCAACCTGAGCATGGAAGAGGATCACAAACAGCTGCTGTTTGCCTGCACACCCTTCATGAGGGTCAAGCCTTGCTCCAAGCCAACTCACCCAAAGCCCACTATTTAACCCCTCCCACTGCCTCTGCCTGAGCTCTGGAGCTCCACAGAGGAGGAAAGCCTGGCATCTAGAACAGACATAAGGGCTTATTCACAATTTGGGCAGTAAAGAGCACAAGCCATGACATAATCATATGTCCTTATGTATGCTTTTCCTACACGTAACATAAACCCGGTGACCAGGGTCACTTATCCTTGGGCTTCATTCTTTCCCTCTCCCAGCAGCTGGCCTCCAGGATCTGAATGACCAATGATTCTAATTTCCTTTGTGCCCAGCACAACATTGGTAGATCCTCAAGGCACACCAGTAAGTAGCTCCCCTGCTATACATGACTCAGTGGATAAAGTACCTGCAGGTAACTAAGTCCTACACCTCTTTCAGAGGGTTGAGGGAATAAGCCTTCCCTTTCCTTTTTACAGAGCTGTATTGTGTCAGGTCTATGAAACAGAAGTTTAGAGTACAAGAGTTTAGAGTACATACACAGGAAAAACAGAGCAAAGAAACAGGATCTTGCAACAGTTGAATGAGAACACAGTGACCAGAAACTGAGACCCAGGAGACAGTCCCCAGAGTGCAGCCCATCTGAAGGAGAGACCCAAGACCGTTCTGTGAAGAAAGAAGGGAGGAAAGCGCAGAAGAGCCAGGGAAGGCTTTACCTAAGCTGTTGAAGCTGCTCCGCGAGGAAGGTTGGCCTTCCAGGAAGAAGGAGGTGGCAGCTGGTGCCAGGCTTGGGGAGTCAGGGTTGGGCGGGAGGCAGCGTTCAGTCCCTACAGTTTGCAGCAGGTCTAAGAGCACTTTCCGGTTTGCACCTTTGGTGACGAAGGGGGAGTCACAGATCAGAAAGAGGTAAGTGCACACACACACTGGTGGGGGCTCTGCCAAATTCACAGCAGCCCTCATGGAACTTCTGGGTCTGATCCAGGGGGAGAGGAAAGCATATCCCAGGTATCTGTCCCAGAGCTACTTGTGCACAGTAGGGTTACTTCAAGGGTGTGTGCCATGCACTTCTTGCCACTGAAGAACTGCCTGTATATGCTTATGCCTGGGCAGTTCAGCAGCACTGCGTCATCCTGTTTTGAGCCTGCAGTGCCTGACATCATAGCTTGAAACAGGGGGAGTATGTGCCAGCTTCTCCTTTTGCATCTCTGTCTCATAGAAGAAAAATTCATCATTAATACAAAGCCTACACTGTTAGCTCAGGAAGTGCCTACTCTATGAGCGACTAGAAGCTGGGAAAGCATGCTGGAGAAGCATCACCCACTCTTGACATATTTGCACCTCTCCCCAAGACACTGTTTCAGGCATCAAGGGAGACAGGTTGCTGGCTGGGTCTACCCTGTAAAATTGCTGACATGCTCCTTACCTTTGCTACTCCTGGCTGCCAATAACCCTGGTGTCTCCCCGAAATCATTGGGGATCTCAATATCTCCTCCAAACACAACGATCGCTTTGATCATATCCAGGTGGTCATGCTAGGGCACAAGAGAGAGAAAGCTCAGTCAAGAGCCATGCACCCCTCAGCTACATGACTTCTCATTCCCTCCCTCCTCTTTTCATTAGCCAAAGCAGCCACAAGGGATCACTCCATAAGACAACAGCCAGAATTTCACAGGAGCCTGTCCCTGCCTCAATCCTTCAAGAAAATCCTCCCTCTTCTTCCCAGCAGCCTCTGCAGAAAACTCACCTTCATGGCCAGGTGCAGCGGTGTGTTGCCATCCTGACCCCTGGCATTGGTGTTGGCCCCGTGTGTCAGCAGGACCATGGCACAGTCAAAGCGTCCCCTCTTGACCGCAATGTGCAGAGCCATGTCAGCTGTCCGGCTGGTCACATTCACCTCAGAGCCATACTCAAGCAACAGCCGTGTCATCTGTGCCCAAGCGCGCACGTACCAGGTCAAGAAGAGAGAAAAGCATCATGAGGGCAACTGCCTGGAAGCTCAAGTCTCATTGCAAGCAAAGCAGGGGAAGAGGAAGGAGCCTTAGCCAGGATACAGCTGGTTGGTAGATGCCAGCTGCGTTGTTCCAAGCACTGGAGATGGGGTTTCGCTGCCTCCTACCACAGAACTAGTTGGTGGTTTCACAATCTGGCTAGATTCCAAAAGTTCTGGGAGTTGTGCGCAAGTGTAATGACCGGCTGAGATCAACAGAGGGAAAAAGGTTCCTATGCAAGTCAAAATCCTTGCAGACTGGAGGGAAAAAGTTCTCTTTTTCATCTTCTCTTTATGAGCCAAGCAGACTTGCATCTGCTCTGAAACTCCACAGGACATTTCTGAGAGGAATGTGATACTGCAGGAGGGAAACAAGTCCAGCCATAGAAATGTCCTTTGCTTGCAACAAGCACCACTCAGGTGCTCCAGCATGGCATATCACACATGGCAAAAGACAGATCATAACCTACATGCCACCTCCCTGTGCTACCTCAACTCTTCCCCTGCAGTTTTTAAAGCATCAATCTGCTTCCTCCCATGAAACTGGCAGGTAATGAGAAGACAGCTCCCCCCACGGGCAACTGGGCTTCAGTGACAGTGCTCAATTTTCACGGCAAAAGGGACAAGAAGCTGGCAATTTCACAGCCATGGATGACACACTAGGGACAAGCCCACCAGCTGATTTCACTGCAAGGCTCCACTGTCCTGTCACCCATGGTGAACAGCACTGATCAGCACAGGGCAAAGAGAATCAAACATCAGGCTGCTGGCTGGGCTCTGACACTCAGAGGGCTCTGCCTGTGTACCCAGAAAGGGACAGGTTAGCAGCAGGAGGAATTAACCAGGTGATAGGTGGCAGCAAAGGCCCTCACCACAGGCTCCATTTACCTCTGCTTTCTTTGCCCAGTGCAGTGGAGTGGCTTCATGGCGCGGGTCCTTGGAGCGAACCTGGCTGGCATCCACCTCCAGGATGGCCTGGGCACACCTGGCAAAGGCAAGGAGATGAAGGGATGGATGGATGAATGGCTGCTGCCTTGACTCAAGACCTCCACTCATATCAGCACCAGCCTCCCACCCAGAGCCTTTCAAGAAATCCTTCAGCAGCAGCAGGCTCTCTGCAACACCTGCAAGTTCCTCAGCTGCATTTTGGTCTGCTCTTTTTAGAAAGAAAAGGACACAACAGGAAGCACACAAGTAGCACAGTGGTTGGGACAAGCGGGAGAATCCCTTCCTAACTCCAAGCTGTGGAGCAACATCTGCTTCTCCAGTATAGGAATATCATGTTTCTGGAAACTCTCAAGACCCAAAAGGAAATTTGTCTCTTCTCCCTCTCTCCATGGAAATATGGGGATAAAACTGAAATAAATACTTGCTGAAATTAAGGACCTGTGTACTTCCCTATGAGTGAAAAATCACATCACCTGCGAACAGATCAACATCTAGTGCCAAGGTAACGTGGGTAGGTAGCTCTCTGCTCTGAAACACCACCAAATGAACCATGTAGAAGAGACCAAGCCTCACTGCAAACTAAGGGACCTAAACACATTTTTGCCCTGTAAATATATCTCCGATGCTGGAAAGCACTTTCAAAAAGCTGAAACATTGTCTAGCAGCAGCCAGTGTTAACTTGAGAGCCCTATTCGTAGAGCCTGGACACTGAAAATTAAGTACTGTAAGGCACATAGAAAGAGAATAAAATTTCTCCAGGGAAAACAAAACAGGGAATAAATATTGTGTCTTTTAAGATTGAGTTCCAATGTGTTTATTATTTCCCTGCCCATGGCAGGGGGGTTGGAACCAGATGACCTTAAGGTTCTTCCCAACCCAAACCCTTCTACAATTCTGCGATTAAGACTAAAGAGTAAAGATTAAGAGTAAAGAGACAGGAGACAGGAATAGCCTGGCTTTGAAATGAAAGCTTATTAGGATGAGAGCACTCAAATATAGAGGCAAAGCAATTAGCCACACCACTTAAGCATCAGCAAATCATCCTCTCACAAGTCATTCTGAGAAAAGATATTTCACAAACTTCTTCTTACTGAGCACTTCCCTGAAAGGGTCCACTCTTGGACAACCCTGAGAAAGCAGACAGGTCCCCAGGCTGGAGGAACAGCCCTGTTCTGGCATCCCAAGCAGCTCCTTACCCTTTGTGGGAGAACTTCAGGGCTGTGTGGATGGGGTAGCCCAGCGTGCCCATGACACTGCAGCTGGCACGACATTTCAGCAGGGATCGAACCATATCCTCTTTGCCCAGCTGACAAGCGAGATGCAGAGCAGTCAGCCCTTCATGGCTCAGATGGTCCAACCCAGTAGTTGGGGTTTTGCCCAAGAGCTGGGGAGAGAAGACCATTATATGAAAAGACAGACAGACAGACATGGAAGACACCATCTCTCTTCCTCACGATGCTACAGTCTGTCCTCTCCACCCCTACTTCCAATAGAGCAGCTATGGAAATGCTCCTTGTTCTTTCTCCCTTGAGGGTTTATTGCAGCTGTCCATGCCCTTCTCCTCTGGCATGGCTACTTCTGAGACACCTCTGAGCCAAACAGGGCTCACACCACCTCGAATGACACAGCCCAGCAGACTCCCACTGCATGAGCCAAGTTCAATACAGTAACGCAAAAGTGCTAACTGAAATCAGTAGTTTCCTCCCCTGCTGCAGCTCCATCCATTACCACAGCCACTTAGCAGGCAAGAGCTCTACCTCCCCTGAAACTCCACCACTGCTTTCAGACACAAACAGGATGCTGTTTAATATAGCCACGTGGGAACATATTTGAAGTAATTTTCCTATTCTCCCCCTGAATTTTATATCTGTTACCCCAAAATATCCCACTGCCATTCTGGTGGAACCCTGCAAGCCCTGGTGGGAGGAATTTAGCTTCTTTCCTCTGGTTTAGCAAGAAAGAGAAAAAAAAACCTAACAGGAGACAGATAAGACCTGGAAGCATTTCTGTAACAAGTCAAGTTGCTGTCATCAGAGAAATAAAGGAAGAGGCTATCTTTTTAATACAAAGATCCTAACTACCCTGCTCCATAGCATGGCAAGCCCTGATTGTCATCCCTCCCCCATCATGAGTTAGGAAACCCCAGCATAGTCTGGCAGGCAGAGGGAGAGCTGTCACAACAGGTATTGTGCAAATAGGGGGTGCTGCCATAGGGGCAATCCCATTTCACACTCTCACTGGGTGCTGGGAAGCTGATAGACCCAGGGAACAGACACGGAAAGCCACCTACATCTTATGAACCCTGTCACTCTGCCCAAGCTTCTCAGCAATTGCAAACACTCTGGCTTCAGACTGTCTCTGCCTCGAGGCTCTGATTGCTGTCCCTTGTGCAAGGCCACTCAGTTCAGACAACAGATTCTGCAGCTCCAAACTGTCCTTCGGTTTATGAGCAACACATGCAACCCCACAGAAGCCTAAACAAATGCTCCCCCTGCTTTGAGGAGATGGAGAAGGAAAGGAAATGACCTGAAGAAAGGCAGGATCAAGGCCTGATGCAGCGAAGGACACCTTCTAATGGAACTTGTTTCGTTCCACTGCAGGGTGGAAGCTGAAGCCTGCTTATGGGAAACAGCACCAGTAAAGGGAGGGAAAAAATTAAGCTGAAATCACCTTCGAGCATTAAACCAATGTTGCACCAAAGAGAAGTGACTTCCTTTTCTGTTCTGCAGCTATTTTCCTGTCTCCCTCCTCACAGTATAGAGAAGACCCATTCTAGTCCCACTTTCTCCCTCCCAGCTCCGAAATCACTCGCACCTCGATGATGTGAGGGCTGTTCCCTCGCACAGCATAGTGGAACACAGTCTCCCCATGTACATCAGTAATGTCCACCCGTGCGTGGCACTCCAGCAGCTCCAGCAGGCACTCCATGTCTCCCTTGCGGCATGCTAAGTGCAGCGGGGTACAGCCATCCTCACTGTCTGTGCTGTTCACACAGCTGTAAGAGAAGAGTCAATGTGAGGCCAAGAAAGGGCTGCAAAGAGGAAGATGTGCAGCTGCCCTGGGAGCTGATACAAAGGTACCTCCCACGTCTGCGACAGGCTCCTGCCA
The DNA here is from genome assembly GCA_032466535.1 of Forpus xanthops. Classification (NCBI taxonomy): domain Eukaryota; kingdom Metazoa; phylum Chordata; class Aves; order Psittaciformes; family Psittacidae; genus Forpus; species Forpus xanthops. The sequence goes on from JASSUY010055718.1 coordinate 180,108, forward strand.
TGGAAGGAGCATAGGGAAGGGCGACCCAAAAGCCCTGCCACATACCCTGATCTTGGTTCCTTCCTCCACCTCCTACATGGGAGCAGCTCCCCCTGCTCAAAGGCAGGCAGGGTACAGGTTACAGTCAGCAACCTGGTGCTGCCCCAGACTTGTAAGTTATCACTAGTCTCCTTTATCCTCAGTGAACTTTCCCATGGAAAGAGACCAAGGGCCTGTGGCCAAAACCTGTTTCCAGAAAGAGCTGCACTGCACCTCCTCTCTCGTGGTTCACAGTCAGCCACCACTCCCTCCAAAAAGCAGCTCCAGAAGGGTTGTAAGAATCTCATTAGTGTCTCTGGCCAAACACTTTGACCCTTTAGCTCAAACACCAGAGTTCTGGGCTTTAATGTCTATTGAAAACCCTCAAAAAACCTTACACAGCGAGCACTGGATCTTCTTTGCTATCACATCTGTCACTCAGGCAAGACACAGCAAAACTGACACTTTTAAACTGAACCTCTGCAGTAACCACAGGCATATTAAGCTCCGCCAAGAAAGAGCTCTCGTTGCTTTGGCACATCAAGCTGGGATACCCTAATCAGGCCTAGCCCATCATCCCAAGCTCATTCCCAGCACCAAGCCCACCGGAGGCCCCTCCTGCCCCTTGCCTCATAACATAGTTGTGCCGGAAGGTCTCACGACGGCCGATCTCCACCGCGACGTGTGCTGAGGACCAGGTGGGATGGTTGCGGATGCAGTCACTGAGCTGCTGGAGCTCCTCTAGCAACAGGGGCTGGCGTGAGGTCTCGTAGAAAGGGCACAGCAGCCTGGAATACTGCTCAAAACGCATCAGGGCATCTGCTTCGTTATCGAGCTGGAAGAGCCTGGAGAAAAGGTAAACACATTGTTGGTGCTGCTCAGAGGAACAACTCCCATCTCCAACAGCTCTTTTCCAAACATTAGCGCTGCGGACCCATCATTCCTCCTCACGTGGTGTTACACTTCTTCCAAGGCAAGAAGGGAGACTACATCATTAGCAGAGAGCATCTATTCTCCCTGAGCTGCTTCCACAAGTTGTTCTGACAACTTTTGATGGTTTTCCCCTCCTCAGGAGCCCACCTGATCGAACCCACCATCCCACAGCCACAAGGCACCATGCTCCTGAATTCAACGTCTGTAGTTTCACTCCAGAGCAGTGACTGGTAACGGTCCCTCACTTACCGGAAAGCGACCTGCGGGCTCTGAGGATTCACCAGCAGGCAATCCCAGGAGCGAGCGAGGTTGTTCCGATACAGAGCCACCCTTCCTTCCTCCCTGAGGCAGATGTGAGCCGCATACTCCGCAGCCGGCACCTCCTTCACCCGGTACGGGTTAGTGAATATCTGCGTGACGCTGTTGATGGTATCCACCAGCCGGCCGAAGAATTGCATCTTTATGGAGCCTCAGGAGGCTTCCCGGCTGCACCCTGCGGGAAACCCAGCCACAGGCTCCGTCTGGACCTCGACAGAACCTAACGATACACTGCCCCCAAACGCGAAACGAGAGCCGCGGGAGTGAGGGAACCCCGTCCCACAGGTAAAGCACCCTGCTCCCCTCAGCACCCCACAGCCACGGCCACCGCCCCCCTCTCTCAGGAGCGTTGTCCCTCTCCACAGCCGCTGCCCCAACCCAGGGCCCGGTTCTCGGCGCTGGAATCAAACCCCAACCTCTCAGCAGGCGGCAGCGCGGAGTCGCAGCGCAGAAACATCCGCAAAGCACTATGGGCCCCCAGCGGTCCCCGCTCCGCCGGCAGCCAGCCAATCGGCGCCCCGCCCCTCAGGACGGGCCAATCAGCGGCGTCGCACCCGGAGGAGGGCGGAAAGGCGTTGGGCGCCATCTTTGTGTGGGGCAAGGGAGCTCTTCTTAAAGCGCCAGTGCCCTATTCTGCTGTGGCTGGGGGGAAGGGGGGGGAGGGGGGGGAGATATGTTCTGCTGGAGGGAGCAATCCTGACGTGTGGGGGAGCAACAGGAGCTTTTGTGCGTGTCTGCGTGTGCCCCGGTGTGTCCGATCCACCGGCGGCGTGAGAGGCACAGGGGTTACCCCCGGGAGCCTTAAGGAGAGGCGGCCGCTTTAAGAGCAGCGGGGCGGTGGGAGCGGAGGGGCGGGGCGTCGGTGACGTCACCGCATGACTGTGTTTTTATGAATGAAAAGAATCCGCGGGTGAGTAATCGCAGGGAGCGGGGTTGAGAGGCGCCGCCCGACGGCACGACCCGGCAGCGGCACCAGCGCAGCCCCTCGGTAATTACGGCACGGGATCGGAGGGGAGAAACCCCCAGGGCGCTCCCTTCGCGTCCGGATTCACCCAACCCGCTCCCCTCCGAGCGGGGTCTGGCACCGGCTGGAGGCCGCTGCCCCGCCGACCGCATCGCGACGGGGAGGGATGGGATGGAGTGAGGGGTGCTCACGCTTGGGATCCGTCCGCGCTTCCCTCCCGCCACCGGGACACCGCCCCGTAGGGATCCGACGCTGCTCCCCCGGCTCCGGTGGCGGCTCCTCGGCCCGGATTGCATCAGCTTCCAGCCCGCCCGGCTCCACCTCCCCCGCCGCCCCCTCCAGCCCCTCACCTCCCCAGCCCGGCCCCCACTGCCTCTCCGGGGGTCTGCTATCGCGGAAGAGGCGCACAGCGGCGTGGAGCGGCTGCGGGGCTGCAGCCCGGGCTCCCGGCCCCCTCGCCGCTCTCCTAAGCCCAGGGAGCGGAGGGACCGGCCGCCGGCCAGCGGGCAAGCGCCGCTTCCTTCATTTTCCCCCTCCCGGGCTGCTGAATCACGGGGAGGCCGAGGCCCCCGTGGACACCCGATGCTGGGATGGGGATTGGAATTCGCAGTGCCTGCGCCCGCCGAGCCCGCGGCAGGTGGGGTGACACCTCGGCGCGGGTCCCGGCTGCGTGGCTTAGCCGCTGTTTTGCACCGTGGGGCTGCTGCGTTTACTTTCCTTTCAGCCCCGGGCGGATCTCACCCGGATTTCCTCCCCGGGAGGAAGCCTGAGGCGCTCCCATTCCCCCGGCAGCCGGCTGGGGCATTTCGGGTCCTCCGGGCAAAGCAGCATCCCGACCACCTCGGGGTGGGATGAAGAGTCCAGCCTTCCCCCGTGACTGTTATGTTTTGCAGTCATTATTGCTATCATCGTTGTTATTGTTAAGTACTTTTAAGGGAATAGGGATGAATTCCGTGGCTGGCGGTGGGGACGCAGGCAGGAGCAGCAGGGCTGGTGCCTTCTATATCGAGGTGAGTGGCATAGGGCTGATGGTAACTGGCTTTTCTCCTGATTGCTCCGCAGGGCCAGCGTGAGGCAAGGATGGCTGCAGACGGGCTCGCCAGCAAGGCCCTAAAGGTGAGCGCTAGTGAAATGATGGGTTTAGGGGCCACGGGTCTTGGGGGGTCTCAGGTGATCATCCCTCTGTCTGACAGGTGAAGCGGGAGCTGGGGGAGAACACGCCACTGCTGTCAGATGAGGAGCTGATGGGGCTGTCGGTGCGGGAGCTCAACCACCACCTGCGGGGCCTCTCCAAGGAGGAGGTGGCGAGGCTGAAGCAACGCCGGCGGACGCTGAAGAACCGGGGTTACGCCGCCAGCTGCCGGGTGAAGCGTGTGTGCCAGAAGGAAGAGCTGCAGAAGCAGAAGATGGAGCTGGAGTGGGAGGTGGACAAGCTGGCCCGGGAGAACGCTGCCATGCGTCTGGAGCTCGATACCCTCCGTGGCAAGTACGAGGCCCTACAGGGCTTCGCCCGCACTGTGGCTGCCCATGGTCCCCCTGCCAAGGTGGCCACCGCCAGCGTCATCACCATCGTCAAGTCTGGTGCCAACCAGGCCGCCTACTCCTAGTGCTGGCCTCCATCCCCCGGCCAGGCACAGTCTTCCCGGGGTGCCTTCTCCCACCGATTGCCTCCCACCCCTTCCCCAACCTCCTCCCTGCCAGGACCTGTGCCTGAAATCCTCCTTCTCCCATCCCTTGACCTCCAGCTCCCCCACGCAGGGGAGGCTGCTGCAGTTTGGGTGCTAAGGTGGAGGACAGGACCCCATTGGTGACCCCCAAAGCCCTGCTTTCCTTTCCTCTCTGGGAGCACAGGCAGGAGAGGGTGAGCCTGTGCAGGAAGCAGTGGGGAAGCATCCCACAGCTCCAAGCTGGCAGGAAAACACCAAGCGCCTCATTCCTTTGGTGAAGGCTTGGAAGAGCTGAGCATGGACCAGGCACTCCCAGGAGCATGGACCAGGACGGGAAAGAAGAGGAGAGAGCAAGGGATAGAAGGAATAGGATGGAGAAAGGGTATCAGCATTAGCCCCAGAATTTGGACTATGGCTGGAGCAGGGGTAGAGGTGGCAGCATGGTTGGAGTTTGTAAGTAGGGAGGTGGTGAGGGAAGGTGACAGGTCAGAGTGTGAGAGAAAGTAGCTGCAGGTTGGTGGCTGGTAAGGGTAAGCAGGATGGGAAGGTACTGTGGCAGCCTGCAGTGCTGCAGAGGTGATGGTGAAGAGGGAAGGTGGGGGAAAGCTGGGGGATGTGAGTGGGAGGAGCAGTGGTGCTGGTTTATCTTTCTCCATCACACGCATCCTTCATGCCTCTTTGTGCCTATGGGTTGCTCAGCCCAGCTGGGTGTCTCCAAAATACAACAGCACTGGCAGGAAGGAAGTGGAGGCAGCTGGAGCAGAGATAAGCACTGTTTTGCGCAGCACAGGGCAGCTTACACTGCCCCACCAAGCGCTCCCCAGCACCCCACTGCCTATAGAGCCCATGCAAAGGTGTTCCTGAGAGCCAGAGCTGCAGAGGTGGGAGGTACAGGAAGTGAGAAACAGGGGCAGAGAGTATCCATGCTCCTGGGAGCTGCCTGGCAGGCAGGTAGGCTCCTCCCCTTGGTTTTCCTCCAGCTTGGACACCCATGCGGGATGACCGGCTTCTTCTGCAGGCTGAAATGCTGCGGAAGAGTTGGGTTTCCTAAATACAGGCAGCACAGGGGTGGTAATGGGAGGCAGACCCTCGATGGCATCTGCTGCTGTAGATGATCCCCCCCTTTCTGCCCTTCTGCTCACGCCAGCCACCCTTGGTTGCAGCCTCCATCCCCCCCCACCCCGAGAGAGGTGCCCACCACTGGTGGAGAGGGCACTGTGGTTCGCATCTCCCCACCCCGACTCCTCTTGGATTTATTTATTGCACGAACATAAGTTATTTTCACGTCCTCTTTGCCATTCCGCCTTTCGGCACAGCCAGGATGTTGGTACAGAGCCGTACTTTATATTTTATATATGCAAATCACATTTTATCTTATACTTATATAGAGAAAAAATATACTTATTTATTTTCTGACTTACAGTACGTGTCCTACCCGACTCCTCTGTATTTTGTAGACTTTACAAATAAAGCAAATTCTTTGTTGTTGGGGTTTTTTTCCACAGAAAAAGTGTCTTTGGTCATCCTTAACTTGAGGACAGGGCTGTCTCTCGGTGAGACCGGCTTTCTGGCTCCCTCTAGCTTTGCTGTAGGATGTGCTCAAGAAATGCACCTGAAAGGAGATGGGGCTGGGGGGCAGCTTGTGACTTTTTAGAGCACACACAGATTGTTAGATTCACAGACTGGTTTAGGTTGGAAGGGACCTCAAAGCTCTCCCAGTTCCAATGCCCTTGCCACGGACAGGGACACCTTCCACTAGACCAGGTTGCTTCAAGCCCATGTCCAACCTGGCCTTGAACACTGCCAGGGATGGGGCAGCCACAACTTCTCTGGGCACCCTGTGGCAGTGCCTCACCACCCTCCCAGGAAAGAATTTCTTCCTGATGTCTGATCTAAATTTCCCCTCTTTCACTTTAACGCTATTCCCCCTTTCATGTTACTACAGGCCCTTGTAAAAAGCTCCTCCCCAGGTTTCTCATAGGCCCCCTTTAGGTGTTGGAAGGCTGTTACAAGATCTCCCAGGAGCCTTCTCCAGGTTTGTAGACTTTGAAAGGGCTCAGGCAGCCAGCTGAACACTGACCATCATCCCCCAAAGCTTTTGCTTTCAGGAGCAATTTGGCTGCACTGAATCTTGTTTCCTAAGAAAGGTAATGCTTTTCACTAGAAAAATTCCTTCCAGGCTGCCCTCACACCTGCTGTGGGAGGAGAGGCAGGTGACCTCATCGGCGAGGAGGAAAGCAGAGGGCTCATATCTGTGGGCGCAGGGGAAGGAAGTGTGGTAGGTGCCTTACTCAGGTGAGGCTTGACATCCTCCCATGGGGAAAACCCACCTTTCCTTGGAACCGAGGTGGAAGTGATGAGCATGTTCCCCGACGCCGGGTCCCAGCCTGCCAGCATCTTGGAGTGTTCACATAGGGCTTGCAGGTTTTATGTTCACTGTCCTGCCACTGCTCAAAGAAATAGAACACAGAGCTGCTGCTTGCTGGAATCTATGTCGAGACAGCAGCCTCATTTCTCCTAGAGGTGTTTCACACTGAGCACCCAAGATCAGGATCCATCTGTACCTCCAGGGTCTTGACAAATGTGTTTTGCTCCTGCCTTGGGCTATCAGCGACATCTCAGCCCCAGGCTGATGTAAGCGCTGCTTCTCATGACACAAAGGTTCCCTCCCCAAGAGAAGACCAGAAAGACAAGACCCATTGAGCCTCAGCCCTTGCCATAAGCAAAAGCTCAAGCCCACTTCAGAGAAGCCACCCAGACAGCACCACGCGGAGGCAGCTTAAGTACAATCTATATTATCTCTATATTTTTATTTGTCATCATATTTGCTCATTTCTGCAGAGTATAATGTCACAAAGACCAAAATAGAGAGAGCGGCTTGTCGCTGAGCTCACATCAGTTAAACACGATAGGTACAAAACTAGGTGACTCTGTCTTATTTATCATACTTTTTTTTTCAGTCATTTATATACAAAGAACTACTCTATATGGAAAAATAATAAACAAATCCCATGGCTATGTTACATGGTAAACAAAAAAGGAAGGAAGGAAGGAAGGAGAGGGGAAGCAGGTGAGGGAAAGCAGCTCCAAGGGCCTATTCCTGGAAACAACAGATTTGTTGAGGCCCTGGGCTACTGCAAGCAGACCTGCAAGACCATGGATGCCTTGGCCACCTTGGTCTCAAGCTCTGGGTCTTCTACTTGTTCCTCCAAGTCAGAGCAGCGTCGGAGCCAGTCCTTGCTCTGGAACGTGCCTGTGGTGAGGGAGAGCAGGAAGCTCAGAGATGATTTTGTGTGGTGTCAAAAAATACCTACGTATATAAAACTATAGAGCACAGCAGCTGGCTGTTGTTTGGGCACTAGTTTTTCACTAGGTCTCTCCAAAGGCAGCAAGTGCAAAAGGGTTCTACTTGAAACCACTACACACAGGAAGCTTTGAAAATACCCAGATCCCCTGCACAGCACGTGTATGCAGCATACATTTCAAAATTACTATTACTATTAATAATAAAAAGCTTCCCCAAGCCCGGATCACCTTCAGACTCAAAGGGGCAACCCCAGAGAGTTCAGAACTCAGCCACCTGATGCAACAAAGACTGGGGACAATCATCAATGAAGTGACACTGGGACATCATCAAGGCCTGCAAATGCAAGGGAAGGGAAGGAAGGGATTGTGTCCCATGCCCCGCTTTCCTAAGAGAAACTCACCCCAAAGGACTGTTAATCAGAGCAACGGAAGATGTAAGGAAAGCCCATTCAATCTTCAGTCCTGCTTTCCAGGCATTAGGAGAATGAGTTTTACACCAAGCCCATGTGGAGCCTGGCAGCCAGCATATGTGTGCCCATTTAACCAGTGACACATTTAGGAAAGGCAGTAACAAACTGCATGGCATCACAAGAGGTGTGCAAATGGGTAACTCCAGCAGCAGAGAAGCTGCTGGATCCACTGGTCCTGCCTCAAAAGTCAGCACCACTGCCCCCACCTGCTTTACCACCCTCCCAGACACAGGAGACACTACCCTGACACTGTCCTGCCTTTCCCTATCCTGTCATCATGGAAGAGAGCAAACCTGCCTCTCTTCAAGCCTTTTTCCTCCCACTCCTGACCACAGACTTCTGGCAGGGGGTGCTGAGGAAATGAGGTGCTTTTCACTCACAATCACCTCTGAGAAAGTGAATGAGCAAGCACATAGATTAGGATACAAGAGGAAAGGGGAATTTCAGCCAGTAAACCAGGCCCTTATTCTCCTAGCAGACCAATGAGGGGCAACCTGGGAATGCACAGGTCTACTGATAGCATGGTAGGCATCAAGCAGGAGAGGAACAGAGAAACTGCAGCCAAGAACACAGAAGCTTACTCCAACCCCTCCATTTGCTTCCTGCATGGCAGTACAGAGATCTGAACCACAGTACTTGAGCGTGCTTCCCTGCTCCTACCCTATACAATTTTAAGCAAGCAACAACCATTTCCTGGTCCCTGCATAGATCTAGAGAGGGATCATTTTTATTTTGGCTCCACTAAATACCTAGGGGCCAATCCAAAACTCAACAAAAGCAAAGGGAAGCTTCTTTTCCCACTCCCATGGATTCTGGCTCCACCCTTGGTAACACTGCAGTTGCTGTGAGATGTGCAGGAGAAAACACCGCTTGGAAAACTAAGAGGGACAACCTGAACCTGACAGACTATGTCAGGTTTCAAGTCTGCTCCAGATTGGCCTGGAACAGATAGAGATAAAAAGCAAATGAGTGTACAACATCCCTTCCAGCCTAAGGGCAAAACTTGTGCAGCTCAAAGGGGAAATCAGTGATGACCAGCAGGGGAGAGCTACCTGCAAGACCAGGACCTGCTTGGGCAGCTACGTGGTGCAACCCACACCTTTAAGAGGGGTAGCTGTGTCAGTGGGGGACAGGAAACAAGAAGAAAAAAGGTTCTAGTGTTTACATATCTTCCTTTCCCAAAAAGGGATGAAAGGGCCAGAGCTCTACAAACTTCACCAGCTATCACAGCCAATCCTCGGTCTTGTCAGTAGAAGACAGATGCTCCAGGGAGGCTTCTTCCCACCAGAATCATAGAATCACAGAAGCAAGGAGGTGAGATGGAAAGCTCAGACACCTGGTGATTAGAAAACCCTGCCACTGTGAGGCAGCAATTCCACCCCTGCTGAGCTCTAACAAGTATCAGCTTTGATGGGGAGCAGGGGCGATGCAGGGTGCAGAGGAACAGGACAAAAAGTCCTTTTTCTCCCCCGCTCACTCAAGTGCAGGACTACACAACTAGGTGAGTAGAGGGTGAGTGCAGATGTTCCTTTCTAAGCATTCAAGGCAATGACTATAGAGAGACCAGTCTCGGGTCTGGTCCTCAGGAATGCTTATCGCTGCATCTTTATCGTGTTTCCCAAGGATCACAGAGATGTTAGTACCAGGGAGCTGGGGGAGAAAACTGTGCCTACATCAACCATTCAGGAAGAGGAATACAAGTCAGGTTATCCAACTGGAAAAAAAACACAAAAACATTTTTGGCCACAACTCCAGGCTCTTGCCAGTCACAGTCCACACCAAGCTGAGCAGGTGTGGGATGCCAGAGCCCTAAACCCTGGAGGTTTGCTTCAATTGATTCCAGTCAATTGCTGCTGTAAGGAATGGGCTTGAGAACAGAGTCTTGGCCATTCCTCCACCTCCACACCACTCATTATGTCCATGCCCGCAAAAGCTAATGGGAAGAGCCCATTTCTGCAGTCTGCACTCTCTAGGAAGTGATATGACTTGTGTGTTTCTGCTTCAATAAATTAAAAAAGAACCACAAAATCAACAGAAGAAGGAAAATGGCAGCCTGTGCTGGCAGCTTCCCTCCTAGAATTCATCGTCGGAGCTCAGCAAGAGGGTCTTCTCGTTGTCGCGGGCGCCCGAGCAGCTGTGGGAACGTGAGATAACGTGGCTGCCACTGCGCCAGGGGGGACCATGCTCCAGTGTTGACTGCTGGGTGTACTGCTGGTAGGCTGGGGAGAAGTTGTGGATTGCATCTTGGACAATATCGTGAGGGTTCATGGTCTCCTTTAGGCTGCTGGAGATGCTCTTCATGGGAGCACAGCGACCTGCGGGGCAAGATGGGGAGGGACAAGTGAAGAACAGTGTTGCTTTCCCCCACACACCATAACGTAAAGGTGAGGAGAACAGGGAACGTGCAGTCCTACACCCTGGAGACTTCCAGACTTTTCAGACTTCCTTAAGCAGCTGCTGAGGAAATGCCATACAAATTGTCAAGTTTTCCCAGTAGTGCTCCTAAATCCAAACCCCCTTTTAGCCACGTGAATCTGCCTCAGCCCCACATGGGGGACATGCCATGAGAATGGGATATACCCACGGCAACAACCTTCACACTACCTATGTTGGCTTGGGTGAAGACAGTCAGGTAGGGAGGTGCTCATGTAAAGAGTTTCAGAAGACAAAAACTAAGGAAATTCTAAAACCACAGGAAAAATGGCATTCACCATTCCCACTCACTGGAATTAGACTGACAGGCAGTATTGAGGTGCCCACAGGAAACTGACCATAAACGTGGAAGCAGTGGAGGGAGGAGGGAAAGGAGGGGAACAGTACTAGGGGCACTCCGCAAGTGGAAGGTGTCACAGGGATACCATGAAGGAAGCAACAGTTGGAGACTGTCCCACCCAAGTGCTGAGCACAGAGAAAGGCTGTGTGTCCTTCTAGGAGCTGCCATTTCTCTTGGCTTCTAGGTTCCATTCCAGCATGGGCTTTTGGCTCTGCTCATGCTGGGAATGAGCTCCTCAGACGACCAAAGCATGCTGATCTTCAGGTGGCAATTATGAAAGTGAAGGGAGGCCAGGGTGAGAGAGGAAACCAGCTCCTTTCACAGCCCATGTAACTCTCTGGAGAGCCGGTCACACAGTTCTGACAGAAACACTCTCAACAGGCATTATGCCATGGCCCATACAACTCTAAAGCAGCTGAGTGAGGCAGTCAAATTACAGACCTACAAGGAAGGGGAAACAAGGGACAGAGCAGGCAATAGGCAGGCTGGGAATCAGGGCAGAACAGGATCCAGTTAAAAACCAACAGAGACAAACACACAGAGCATGCTGTACCTACCGTATGGCCCATATGATGGAACAGCTGCATCAGGGACCAGTAGCCAAAGCAAGAGAAAGAGAAAAGGGAGAGAAGAAACAGAGAAAGAGAGAGAGGAAATAACAAGAACTGAAAAAGACCCAGCACTCAAACATCTCCCACTGTACTGGGCAGCGGTTTACCCTTTCATCACCCACAAATCTCATCTCCCACAGCTGCTACCACTGTCCTTCCAAAACCTCTGGGCCAGCTGGGATGGAGGGATCATCTCCATTAACACTGCCCAAGGGCTGCTGTTTCCCCACTGTTTAGTGCAGAATCTTCCCAGCAGGATGGAATCCCTTTATTTAGAGAATACTGAATGCACTTGTACCACTGGGTATGAAAGTCCCCTTTTCCCAGAGATAACATCCACCTCCCTGTTCCCCAGAATAAGACTTCCAGCAGCTCTGCCCTCACAAAGTCATTACAGGAAGATCCTCCTCCTCTGAGCCAAACATGTTGCCAAAGCACAGCCTCATCATCCTGAACCAGATTCAAAACAGAGGCTGTTTCAGGCCCTGTCCCTCCTGCCTTCAGTCTGTTGCACAATCTGAAGCAATGGAGTTCCCCTTTGGGGAGACGGGAAGAAGGACAAACCCACTCTATGAAAAGGATGCAACTTCTTGCAGCCCTCAGGTCTGCAACAAGCTGTCATGGGTGGCATACTGGGGAACTGAAAAGGGAACAGTGGAATTCAGACAAGGCTTCTGCCCTGCATTGCTGTTGCACAATGAATCTGTTCGGACACCACAGGAGAGGATGTGATGTTTTCCAAGCATTCAGGTTGGGAGTCATATCAGTGTGTAGTCTGGCGGAGGCATCAGTCTCCACCCAGTATTACTACCAAATAGACATGCCATATGCACTGGCATACTTCTTACCTTGGGCATCAAGTCTCTTGTCCACGTACACCTTGTACGTGAAAGCATGGCGCAGGGCAATGGCTGCAAAGAACATCTCCACACAAATGATGAAGTCCTGATATCCAGCAGCTACTGTGCCTTCACCCACAGATACATTGGCAGAGTGGATTTTGGGGATGGCACCACACTTCTCCAAGATGGCCAAGAGCATCCCTAAACAAAGTGACAAGCTCATGTAAACATGCAGAAAATGTGACTACATACTACCTGTAAGGAACTGGAATAGCTGTCTGTGCTGTATGTCTTAGATCAAACCCATTTAACACAGGAGCTACAAAGCCTGCTGGATACTCCCACCTACACTCATTTGTACGACAGAGAAAGGAATAAATGACACAAATATGTTTAAGCATGTTCAGATGTTTCACGTAAAGAATGTTCAAACAGTGAAGACACTCTTCTGTTCTCAAGTGATACATAATCTGTGGAATTAGCTGCTGCAGGATGTAATCAAGTCCAAAAGGGTAAGAAGCGTTCAGCTATTTCTGTGATCTCAGCACTTCCACTAGTTAGAGTGGAAAAATGAAGTAAGTGAGCTTTTCATTTAAGCATAAAGCATTTTTGACACACCACTGCAAGAAAGATGTTTCTCCCTGTCCATAGCCAGCTGGCTTAAGAATTCCAGAGAAGGCAGAAAGCGTGTGACCAGAAGGCTCAAAACTAGATAAACTAGACAGCTTATTAGTTTGTCTGTAAACAGGGATGATGGACCATATTCCAACAGCCTAAATTCCACCTAATTTCCAACTCAATTAGTCTTTGAAGTACAACGGAGTAAACCAAAGTAGGGCACTCAACAGGGAAATGCTTAGAGCCAATTAGTAGGAAGCACTAAGCTCAGGTGGAATTTCAGCTTTCTGAATGTGCCTCTGCGTCACACATACATATTCTAGATGTCCTCAGTGATGGTTCTGTGGCAGCACACACTGCACTCACATGAATCACAGACATACCATTAAAATTTATTTCTAGAGACTAAAAGTACTAAAAATTTTTAGATGTGCCACTTCAATCAATCGAACGGCACTATGCAGATAAAACGTTGGCAGCTTGTGCTTCATGATTGTTCCAGGAATGGAAAGGGCTCTTCACCCAAACAGCTGATTTTGCCAGGCAGATACAAGTGTGCGCATGTACAGAGATAGTGAAGATTCGGAAACAGAGAGGAAAATGAGCAAAACAGGTTTCCCAGAGAAAAGCAATGAAAGACAATAAACCAAACATAATAACAGCAGAAAGACATTCTGCCTATTAATCACCATCTGCTCTATTAACTCTAGTGTCTGAACTCCTGCAGAGAACTCTTTGTGCCTACTATGGGAAGGGAAAAGCAGCTCACCTTGCCAGAAGGACAGGAAGATGACAGACTTCACCATGAAGAATTTGAGGACTGGGCTATAGGGACTAAGCAGTTCACGTGTGGCGAAGTAGAAAAGGAAGAGGGCATACAGTGCCAGGCTGACAGAGATGTTGTAGATGATCGTCACATAGAGGTAGCCGCTGGTTACACTGAAAAGACAAGATATGCAAATGCCTGACATTTCAGCCTGAGCTGTTCCCCTTGCCACGGTCACTGGGAAGTTCTAGGACTCCATTCCTTCCTGCCTCTCTGTCCCACTCTCTCCCCCAAACACAGGTAAGAAAAGCCTGAAGCCAACAGGCTTACCTCTGCCCTCTTTTCTCATGTGAATATGCAGTTTGTGTTGTCCCTCTGTCTTTTCCCAGAGCCCAGCACACACAGGGACAATAAGCCCAGCTAGGCAGAGGAGGTCCAGCCAAGGCCTGCACACTCAACAATAACACTTACTCAAAGTCACCATCCTGGTACTTGCCAAAGGCCTGAAGGATGACTGTGCTGATTGCCATGAGGGGCTTCACAACACAGAACTGCAGGGTAGCCTATAGGAATGAGAGAGAAAAAATGAGAAAGCAGGAGCTGCAAGAAGTCAAGTTCCTAAGCCAGCACCACAACAGAGTGTCCGCTGGGACAACTCAGCAAGGCAACACAATCCAGTCTCAACAAGAAGTCTGACCCCACCACTTGCTAATCGATGGGATACTGGGAAGGGAAACAAACTCCAATCCATAGCAGCCATAAAGCTAGGCAAAAATGTCCCCTGGATGGGAGGGAGGGGAATCCAGCTCTCTTGAAGAGGCACTTTGACAACTGCCACCATATTAAGGATTTTGTACACACATGTTGCCAAGCAGAAGTTAAGAGCCATTCTGTTGTCACCCACACAACCTTTACTGAATCTCCCCAAGGACTCCGTGGCACACGGGATCAGCTCTATCCATTCTGCCAATATAAATCAGTGCTCCTACTGGGATGACTAGTCTCTCAAAGCCACCTCATTCTTCACCTTTTTGGAGACACTGAACTTCAAGGTCCTAAGAGAGCAGAGAGTTATGACCCTAAAAATGTCACCTGTATCTCCCTGAAGGAGGCTGGACAGCCTGGGCAGGTGCTGATCTGCGCACATGTGGGGAGGGCTGTGCATGGAAAGAAGGCAAAACCAAGCAGGAATAATTGCTTTGGATACGATGCAATTTGTTAGTGGTCATAAGACTTCAAGGAGATTAAAAACCCCAGCACATGCCAGTTAGTGAGTCACTGTAAATATGTGAACTGGAAAAGGTCAAGCTAATTGGTAAACAACCCTGTCCTCTGAGCTTCCCCTCCTTCCAATTTGGGGATCTTTTAACCATTTCCCTGTAATTCAAACCACCACATCCTATTTTTAGTTGCTTCCCTAGAAGATGCTACAGCATACAGGAAGCACATGGATAGTGTGTAACCCATCTGTGCGGGTCACCAGACACAGGCCCAGCAAAGAATCTTGATCAAGACATCTTGAAAGACACAAGCTGTCCAAATTTTACACCACAGCCTTCAGCACACCACCCAACTGCTGGACGGCCATAGGCAATGCAGCCAGACTCTGACCCACAGCTCAGGACAGCTCAGGGTAACAGTGAAAGTGGAAAGAAGGAACGGTTATAGCAGGTTCTTTCAGGATGAAAGGGGCTGGAAAGAGCAGAAAATGAGCAGGTGGCAGTGGGAGACAACAGGAGCCTTGATGGATGCTGAGGATGGATAAAATGGGCAAGGTGCTCCTTCCAGTACACTGCACTGCCTGATGACAGTGATGGTGGATACTGCACACATCAGCATTGAGATGTACTCTGTTGCCCTTTCGCACCCGCATTCCCAGGAATTCGGTCTTACTCAGCAATTCTGGAAGTACGAGAAAAGTGAATCTTGGTATCAAAAATTTCTCACCACAGCAACATTTAAGCTCGAGTCAAGAAGGACACAAGTATTTAAACATCCCTTTGTAAGACTCCTCCCTCACAGCCTCCTCAGCAGAATTAGTTTGTAAAGGGCAGGCCTGACTACAAGAATTGTTGCCAGAGAGCAGCAGAAGGAAAGCAAAGCCTCCATCTGAGCCAGTTACCAAATGAGTTGAGGAACTGCAGGTGGCCAGCAGAACCTCCCCCCACCAAAAGAAAAGGTGCTCCTAGTCTTTGTTGTGAAAAAACTTTTCCAAACAGCCAGTGCAACCCGTGTGGAGATAGGTGCCAGAGGTAAAATGAGAAAGAAGAGGCCTAAGGGAAATTATTTATCCAGCAGTCATTCAACTTTGATCTGCTTATGACATATTTAAAAGGTAGAAGTTAACACTGGAAGCAAAAAGAATAGGCAAACGCACTGAATCAAACAAAGGGTGTGTGTACAAGTGAAGCCCAAGAGAAACAGGTGAAATGGCATAGTGGGAGCAGATTAGAAAATAAAGTATCAAGGAAGAAAACAGGAAAGCCATGAGGACAGAGAATGGGACAGAGACAAACAGAAGAGAGAAAATAAAGATGTGGTCCTTTGAAAAAGGCCAACTGTGCTGCAGATATTAACACTAGGTATTACTGTGAGGCTGCATTGTACCTTTGATGTTCCTGCATATTGTTGAAATACAAACGAAGGGTCTTGATGTGGAGGAGAAGCCATGGCAGATCTCAAGATCCAGTGAATGGAATTACAATGACCTGAGCCCTTTCAAAGAACCAGACCTGCTTCATGCTGTCTCCAGAGAAACCTCATGTGTTCATTCCAACAAGTGAGCAAAGCCTTGAAACTCACCTGCTGTTTCATGGCAGACAGAGGTGACTGACCTGGGATGAGCAGGCAAGGGCTGTATCAAGGTTTAGATCTCCCCCATTCCCTCCCCCTCAACATACCCAATTCAGCACAGGCAGACACAAATGATGAACAATACTCAGTTCCTCCTACAAAGCACTCTGTCACACTCAACCTCCACCCCTCTCCTCAACTCCAAACCACAATAGCAGCACTGGGAATTCAGGAGGCTGTTACACAACCGTGGGGTGTCTGCAACATAATGCAGCCATCTATTTCTAAAGCTGGGAGCTCTGCAATCCAGTAAGGGAAGAGGAAATCAGATTTTCTTCCCAGGGCTAATGTCAGATACAGGAGATAAATTGTGTCTTTTACTGAGGCCTTCCTGATGCAGGATTCAGTAGAAATTAGTATATCATTCAAAACAAACAAGCCCAAAAAACATCACCTCTCCTCAGCTGTCTCTCAAAACGCTATTACAAACCTCCTCAAAGGAGTGCTCATCTCAAAAGTTCAGCAGCAAAAGGCACCATCGCCACCCCCAAACTTCATTCACTCCTGGAAGATGGCACAGTTCCTCCTGCCCATACCTGTTTGCAGAACCTCAGGAATCCAATAGAGTAGGTCTTTCCCCACAGGCAGCAAGTCCCATATACACAACTGGACCTGAAAGGACCAACAGAAGGTGACAGGGTTCAGAAGCATGATTTGGGCTAAAGTGCAGGATTCCTACCCTCTTTGTCTACCACTCTGTAACGAAGTTGCAGGACTAGTGCTTTCTCCAACCATGACTACAGTTACAGCCATACCCTCTTTCAGAGACAAATTTAAAATAACATCCCAATTCCACACTCCAATGTACTTTATTTATTTATTTAACTGACAGATCCTAGAGGAAGCACACACAACCAACTGAAGACAGAAAATATTTAAAGGAGGAGAGAGGAATAAGAAAAGAAACAAAGGAGTAGGCAGATGCCCAGAAAAGCAGTGAATCAGTTTGGCTTGCCTAAGAGGATGTAATCAGCCTGATCTGTCTCAGACCAGGGCACTGGTAAATCATCACCAGCCATGCTGCCCAGTCCCAGCAGATATTTGTCACCTGACAGTTTTTCAGAGCAGAGATAGAGGCATGCTAGATAGGCGTAGAAGGAAGAGAGCGTCATGCTGCAAGCACAATAAATACTCACTCAATTGGTTTCCCTCTGATTTCAGACATGATGGAGCTCTCCCCTCCCAAGTACTCATAGCAGAGGCTGAGAAAGTTGTATATTACAAAGGCTGCAAAGACATCAATCAGAGCAAAGTGACAACCAACTTCAAAACAGGTGCAAGGACCAAGAGTGTAGGCAACAGACCAAACATTAGCAGGGACTGCTTATGCAGCATCTTTCCCTTCAAAGCATTCCAGATTATTTTCTCTTCATTTATCACCCTACCTCAGCACTCACAAGACTATCTGAACTGGAGTTTGGCCAAGGTCCCAGGCCAGTTCCATGACTCATGCCAAAAGGGTCACAGGACCATTTAACACTTTGGTCAGTCACTGTTTTACTTGGCATCTGTAAGATGCCATCCTTTACAGGGTTCCTGTGCACTATTCCAGGATATTACATGGGTACTAAATCATTTGGAAAAGTTCTCTCTGATTCATCAGCCATATCTTATCTCCTATATTTAACCTGTTAGGTGAGTAACACAGTTTCTATCTCTGAAGTAACCAGACTGTAGACATAAGAGCTGGAGAAACAGAGGGGTTCTAGCAATCAGTGAAACTGTTTTTATGGCTGGCAGAGACTTGGAAAACAGGCTCTGTGCCTCATTTCCTCAGAAACCTGAAATCTCTTGCGCACTGAACAGGCTTCTCCTTGAGCCACCTCCTTTCTGCCTTCCCCAGCAAGCTGGTACAGATGGGGAAGGACTTTTCAGACTGACTGCTAATACTCTGCCCCATTTCAATTCTCTTCAAGGCTCAATTCTGCTAACATACATAAACTGAGGTGAAGACACTGTGGGGAGGACTCTCATCAGAACTACAGACAGGTTTCCATTTCACAGGATCCAAACCCACTTAATTGTGCAGGGAGTAAGCCTGTATATGCCTCATCTGCCACTCTCCTGATTTGCTATAATTGCTGTTGGTCTATGATAAAGTTGTGAGATTTTTAGAGCGAGGACATAATTTTTAAGTTTGCCACATACAGCCTTGGGGCAAAATGGCAGAGCAGGTTACCCTTCATTCAATATAGTTCTCTATGACTGCCTGTACCTGGACATTCCCTGGAATGCCAACACCCAAATCTTGTGTTCACCCCCGAGCAGTGACATAATACAAAAAGAAAATAACTTGGGACAGAAACAGAACTCTCAAGGAACTCGGAAATAAGAATAAAAGCCTAATAAAGTACAGTGTTGAGAAGCTGACCTCACCAAGCAGCTAGTTATTAGACCTGAGGTCAATTTTCCCATGTGGATGGACTTCCAGAGACAGACATCAATTCTAATTCTTCTACAAGCATCCAAATTATGAGCTGGAAAACAGGTACTCAACACTCCCCAAAACACTCATCATCTCAAAACCTTGTATTTACAGCTTGTACACGTGCCCAGCTGGCAAGAATGCTACAGCACACAAAAGCCAGTGGTATACCTGCTTCTGTGGATGTAATTGAGATATTGTTATGCATCTGTAATCCTTGTGATTGAACAAAGTTAGGTATGTTCATACAGCAATGACTTTGTGAAAGCCCTAATTAGAAGAGAAAACACCAATCACAGAAAACTCATTGAAATAACTGTGGTAACTCCTTTTGCCTGCAATTTTCCTGCAACTTAGCTAACAGCTCCCAGCACCCAGAGGAAGAAAAGCTGATCTTTTCCTATTGTCCTCCAGTGACCCCTGCCCTCTGATGTGGTTATTACAATACCAACTGCCCATTCCACAAGCACTAGGGAATAGATGACATCAGAGGGAGAAATCATTCCATAAGAAAAAAAAGAAGGGGGAAATATTTGTCCATTCATCTGCAAGAGAAATGAGTGCTAACTATCAAAGCTCACCCCATCAGCAAAAGAACTCTTCTCCAGTTCATGATCCACATTCATCAGATGGTGCTCATGACATTGACATAAGAAAGAAAGAATCTACTTGTGTCAGTGTTACCAAAACCCAGATTTGTACAGAAGCAGAGTCACATTAAAGAACACCACCAAAATCTGTTCTTCCTAATGCACGCTATAAAATGCCTCTAAATGGTCCAAGATAGGTTTTAAAATGTATTAGTAGGGTCTTCTGCCCCATTCTGTAACAGAGCTCCTCCCCACTTCGCAATCTAAAATCTTTCCCACAAAAGAAAGGATGAGGTGGATGGCAAAAGAGGGAAGAGAATAAAAAATCTGTTTTAAAGCAATCCCCAGAAAAAGGAAGGGAGAGAACCTGCTGATCAAAGGTGCTTTCACCTCCACCTGTAGCCTTCTTGCACAGCACAACATGCAGAGGGGAACTCCAGAGCAAGGGCTGCTTCCTGAGCAGATGCTCAGATGTTTACAAACTCCCTGAAGCAGAGGGATACTGCCTGTTGCTAGGAGAGGAGTTTGGCAGAGCAGCAGCTTCCTGCTAGACCTGCACACGCACACAGAGCAGGGAAAGAAAAAACACAGGCCCAAACAAAGATGCCTTCTGAATCACGTGTGTGCATTTGCCATCTGCTGCTGCATCTCGGAGCACTGTCATGGATGTGAAGGAGAGTCTGCTGGTCCCTTCAGCTAATCAGCTTGTTCACATGGCTGGGGCATCTCCCTGCAATGCAGATCTCACCACAACTGCACCAATGAGACATGATTTAATGAGGGTATGGTGATAAACTGTCCTCAAAAATACACTGCCAGAGTACAGTTCCTCCTCCTGAGTGGGCAGAGGTTTCTTTCTGCATGAGGTCAGGAGGGAAATTTAGACAGCATTTATTGGAGAGCAACCGTTTCCCTCACATACAACAGTTGTATTATCTGCTGCAGATAACCAAAATCAAAGCAATTGGTAACTCATCCTGAACATGACACCCTCTCTCCTGCAGGACTCCAAAGCACTTTACACCTCATGAACCCCAGCATGTGGTGGCTGTGATATCCTTTGTGAGCACACAAGTGGCCATAGGATGGGACCAGAAGAATACATTGCTAAAAAACTGCACCAAGTAAACATAACATAACAACTGTCTGACTGCTGAATAAGTGCTATTAGAGCTGATAAATTGCTTTATAGCAGGTAGAACCAGATTTTTTGCTTTATACCTTCCTGAAGCAAAGGAAAATCATAAACTTTGTCTCTACAGAACACTGGAGAGAAGGCTCAATGCATCTTATCATGCTCACAGGCCAGTGAGAAGATGAGGTTAGATGGGGATTTGAACAACCTGGCCTAGTGGAAGATGTCCCAGCCCAAGGCAGGGAGGTTGCATGCAGATGATCTTTCAAGGTCCTTCCTGACCCAAAGCATCCTATGATTCTGTGACTTTCAGTCACTGAGCGAGACAAGGTCATCTAGTGAGGCACACTGTAAAACTTTGTCTCAGTAGGTGAGTGATGCTTCTAAATGTTCCCAACCAGAAGCAAACATTCTCTCAAGGCAGAGGCTTCCCACCTCCCCCATTTTCTATCTGACCCCTTCTCACCTTCATAGCAGTCCCGCACTGTGCCAAAGTAAACATAGTACTGGTCATTGGTGAAGAACAGGAGACTGAGCCATGAGTCAAAGGCATAAATGGGCACAATGAAGAGGATCCGAACAATGTAGCGCTGTTCATTTGGGCAGCTGTAGCAGCGAAGGTGCATGTAGATCTGAGAGAAGGAAGAGGGGAGACCAGGATCAGTGTTACATGGAGTAGAGAGGAGGAAGTAAAACTGCAGAGGCAACTGGGCTAGGAAACAGAAACTCAATAACTCACCTCTTGATGGCCTCAAGGTAATGAATATGAAATTAAAACCAAATTACTGTTATCATATGACATTAATACAGCATCCCTTAGTTTGCAGAGAGAGAAGAAAAGGAAGTGGAGGCATTTCTAATTTAGTCACTTATAGGAAATTAATTTACTGTTATTACCATCACCTTGCCCATATTCTTCTGTTCGTACCTTTTTTCCCCAGTTATCAGGCCTATATTCCTCCTAAGCTGTTTGAAGTACCTAAAGATTTATATCACTGCAGGCTGTTTTTCCCTGAAGAGGGAAGCTGCATGCACTTCAGCGCATGCTCACTCTAAACACTCTCACTGTCTTGGCAGCTCTGGATGCTTTCAGGACTTTCACCTGAAACAACCTAAGAGAGCCCTTCACAGCACTGCCAAGAGCTGATAAGCCACAACCCATCTTGGCTCAAAAAGTGCCACTCTGCTCATCGGCGACAGCACAGCCACAAAGTGTCAGCCAACAAGGGAGCACCATAGCTCCTCCAGCGTGCTTGAAGGAACCATGCAGACACACCACTTGTTTTGTCCCACAGTTTGTACACATGCTGATCCCTGTAAGTCACTGGCTGTGAGGAGCACACTATCCCCACCCTACCACTGCTCACAGTTTGTTAGCCATCATTAAACCCACACTTAAGATGCTTTCTCACAGACTACCCACCTCCTGGAAAAGGTACTGACCACAAACATACCCTGAAGATGAGCACTACTCTGGCCTCGCAACACGGCCAGAGCTTCAGCCAGAGCTGTGGATACACTCTGTCTACCACAGACTGAAGCAGAGGGCACATTCTCCAGAGGCAAGGCCTCCGCATGGCAACCCTCATCAAGCTGTTGCCCTGACTGCTGGATTTGACGACAGCTAGTTTATGACATACGTGACTCATACATACCAACTTTGCTGCCTGAAGAAGCATGAGCATTTGCTTGAAGCTTCACCCTGCATTTTGGGGTGCTGTGAGGATTCTCCAGGGTGGAACAAAGCATACACTAATGATCTCACCTTTCCTTGGAAAGGCAGAAAGAGTTCTCTCTCCCTAGCTGCTTGTTGCTCATTTCTCCCTGCCTCTTGGGCAGATTTGGTGAAAATCAAGTGAAGAGCTCAAAATACATCTGTTTCCTCTCCCTAACCCATGAGGAGCTCAAAAAAAGTCTCGTTTCCTGAGGATAACAGGTTGAAAATAAACTAACAGACCTTAGGAGTATTTTTTCCTTGTGACAATCCCAGTGACACATCTGACCGAGCAAAAGGATAGCTGACACC
The DNA here is from genome assembly GCA_032466535.1 of Forpus xanthops. Classification (NCBI taxonomy): domain Eukaryota; kingdom Metazoa; phylum Chordata; class Aves; order Psittaciformes; family Psittacidae; genus Forpus; species Forpus xanthops. Next base: position 202,423 of record JASSUY010055718.1, read on the forward strand.
AGAGTCCAGATGACTCCAAGCTTTGCCCTTGGGATGTCACAAGAGCCCTGCGATCCATGTGCCTACAAAAGCACAGGAGCTGCTGCCTTGTAAGAGGACAACAGAGGGTTTCAATCAACAGTGTCTCTCTGGCACTGACCTGCATTGGTTTCTGCAGAGAAGGGCATTAATGCCTAACTGTGCAGTGCTATACCACAGAGGAATGATTTCTTCCTACCCTCAGCAGGTGGTCAGTCTGACAGGAGGATCCATGGCACCTGTAATTGTTACCCAAGCTGGTGAAACTGCAGGTGTTAGTCTTATTCATCAGTGACTAATTCATTTTTGAACTTCACTAGCCCCTGTATTCCACGAATAGGCTGTAGTTTTCTAGACCCTAGTCATCACTCTGGAATCTACGGACCAACAGGTACAAAACACAGGTTGATAAATAACAGGGTTCGCATTTCCCCCCTGCATTTTTCAGTTCACATGACGACCGCATGAAAGAGAGGCATGGAACAGGATACAGGGTTTGACTTGCTCTGGCTCCCAAGACACCTGCCCCAGAAAGAGGGGAGGGGAGAAAAGTTAAATAAAACATTTCCTGCTACTCCTTTCCGCAGCAGAGTTCAGCCTGTGGAATCTAATGGCACAGGAGATCAAAGGAGGTATGTCAAACAGATGACCACAGCCGTTCAGCTAGCAGCTGACACAATAACAAAATTACTAGATTCAGCTACTAGATCTGGGAAAGAATGGCTTGAGATAACACACCTTTCTGCAAACACTCAAAAGACGGCCAAATGTTTTACTAGTTTTAGAGAGTTGCTTCCACTCCATTTATACTATGGAGAGGAAGCAAACTAACTGAAGCTGGGCAGAAAAAGGCCCATGTAAAACCTGCCACCTTGATCAGCACAGATAATACATTAGACCCAAAAGAAGAGTCCTCTCCAGAGACTGAAAACCACCATCGCACAGCTGCATGTGGGAAGGATATGCCACGGGATCGTATGTGCTCTTCAATATGTGTGGGGAAAAGGATGAGAAGCATGAGTGACAGGGTTTTACCTGATGGCAGGTGATGAGCAAAGCTGTCCATACAAAGAAACCTGAGATAGCCTGAGCAGCAGTGGTCATGAGGAATACTGGCTGCTCCACAGCAGTGGGGCTGCCATCCTCCGGCATCCAGGAGAAGTTGGGAGCCACGGCTGGAGTGGTGGCAGTTGACCCCAATCTGGGGGCTGCAGTGACGTCAGTCATAACTATCATGGTGCCTTTTGGTGTGAAGTTCCAGTTGGGACTGCTAAAGAGACACCCACGAGCCAAGATCTGTCAAGGAAGAGAACCAAAAAGCAATTGAACCCAGCTGAAAGGACTCGGTAGCTTAACAGTAACAGTACCTTGCATCTCTCACATGCCTTTCACCAGGCTGCTCACATGCTTTACAAACAGGACCTGGTTAAGTCTGACAGTGACACCCCTCGTGATACAACAAATCATGCGGTCCGCAGGAACCTCTCACAACACAGCCTCCCCAACACCATAAAACACTGCCACCACCACCATCACCACCCTTCTGCAATAAAAATATTTAAGAATAAGATGAACACACCATTCCCCTAAGATCAGAAGGAAATATCTAAATCATCCATACTGGAAGATGACAACCTAGCTTAGCAGCTCTACTTCCCACAAAAGCACTAGCTAATTCTGCTGTGTTCTAGTCTAGCTAGTCTGCCAGTCTTACAGTTTCATTTGGAAGGCAATAGAACAAGCAGCAGCAGGCAACAAGAACAGGCACCACAAAGTATTACTGTGCAGCAGGGCGGAAAGAAGAACCTCCTTATTTCTCCAGCAAGGAATCCCCACCTCTCCTACTGCTATTTTTAAACCCAACTCAGCCCAAAGCGCCTTCATTGGAAGGATAAGCACTGAAAGCGCTTCTCACGAGAAAAAAAGCATGAAAGGGGATTTTTTTTACCAAACACTGTATGGCATGGTAAACTTAGCCAACCTGTCACTAACTCTATTAACTTACCAGGGTTTTCTACATGACATGAATTTAACCTGATTGGCCTTTAAAAGCTGCCTGATCCATGAAAACACAGCCAGAACACAAGAATATGGCAAGATTTCAAAGTAACATGACCCTTGGTCATTTCCTGGTTGGAAAGCTATTTTCTTTCAGTGGAACAAATTCTTGAAGGCCTAAGATCTAAAGCAGCCATGGTTTTCAATTTGGTTGAAAGCAGGCTCTAATATGACCTCTGTACTGGACGAAGATAATCTACTTAAACCAAGATCACAAGCAGGCAGCCATTGGTTCTAGCCACTAGAAGAGCTGCTTCTGATGCAGTTCTAGTAAGGATATGGCTATCAAGGGGAACAGCGTAATACTGCCTCCTGATAACCTCCTAATAGTTTTTTGGGATAGCCTTTTTGTAGAAGTGCAAGACATAGCTCTTACATAGGCCTTTCAGATCAGCAGATGGAAAGGGCTTTAGAAAGGCCAACGATCCATTGCCACAGTTTACAGCTGCAACAGGGAAGGCCACGTCTGTCATTTCCAGACAGGTCCCATCAGAACATGGAAGAGAACATATATCCACAGATGAACTGCTGCAGCCTCACTTTACCTGAAGCCACAGCACAAATCAGGGAACAGGCACACAGTAAAAGAAGAGGGCCAGGAATAAATCGTTTCCACATGCATACTACAGTGTGCAAACAGCCCCTCTAGCATGTGCTCTTCAAAACCACACACATGCACCAGCAGCGCACAGCACTCTGATTGTACTTAGGCCACATTCCATCTCATTTCTTTCTCCCACAGGTGAAAAAGAACAAATACAAATCCTGTGAGTTACCCAGATTTGCTTAAGCAGATATTACCTTACTGTAGATGGAGCTGCACAACTGTTATGCTTTGATTTACAAAAAACAAAACAAAACAATCAAACTTGGCTTTTCTTTGTTCTTTCCAGTCATTCTTTTCCCAAAATATCCCTGCTCTCAGTTACAGCTTTCCATAACTGCATGTACTGAAGGGTAATTCAGTTGCAGCCCTAGTCAGTACAGGAAATGTAACTGTTAAGTTTTGAGTTTCAAAGCACACGCACACACATTATATATCATATCTAAGCTCAAGGATGGCTGGAGATGTTGCAAATTAACAAAGTTCTTACTGCTTTGAGAAGAATAGGACTTCAAGTCACTTTTGAAGAGACTGAATACTTACACTGCTGAGAGTACTTCCACTGACCTCACAAAGGGCACATCTAAAATGAAATCAGAGCTGATGCACATGCGGTTAACCTAGCTCTAATTAAAGTCCAGCCAGCTGCAGTCCTGCACATACCGCTGCACTTTGGGAGCTATGCAAGATAGAAAGCTGCTATGCTCTTTCTAAAGTTCATAGCAGAGAGGATCACTACTGCAGCCCACCAGTGGCAGGAGGGACAAGACTTGAAGCTCCATGGTCCAGCTAATCAAACCATACCAACAGCACAGACTCAAATGAAGGGCTGGTAGCATCAGCAGAACTGAAGATCTGAAACAGAATTCCTCTGCTTCTCTGCATCAGTTTAAAAGAGGCTGAAACAACACAAAGTGATCAACAAGCATTCTGATGTGACAAGGGCTGCTTCCAGAAGCAAGGACACTTACAAGTGTAACCTTAACACTGCCCCCTTGTGATTAGACATCAATTGTCACCAACTACATGACTACATCATTCTTTGCCTGCTCAGTCATTGCAACTAGTAACTCTTTCCAGCGCTTTGTTCTGAAAGAAAATATACAACCTCTGTTAACCAGGGCTCCACTTCTCATACCCCAAACCCCAATCCACCTCATCCACGGGCACCCCCTATCACTTTTTAATGGCTTGATACTTTTCACTGGTTGTAAGAATCAGCTTGCATTTCATTTTCCTTGCTAGTCAAACATGCAGGAACGCTGAACTTCCAAATCTGCAAAATAACATACACCTTCCAAATCCCTTCTGATCTCCTAAAGTCCCACACACCATTGCTACAGTGACAAGTATAGGCAGTGCTCAAAGCTATTATGAAAGATTATTGAAAGAGCAATTCTGCACTATACTTCTGCACTATACTATAATTCTGCACAGATGACTGGAGCCTTAACCAGGTGAGTGGATTTTGACACATTCACCATCAGCAGCTCAGAGTCTGCTTGCTCCTCTTTTTCCTTTTTAAAAAGAGCATCATAAGGGAAGGCTATGGCAACTGTCTTAATAGACCTTGTTTCCAAGATGCCTCCTCCCCACAGGACACAAGCCCAACACATCATTAGAACATGCTTCCAGCAGAGGTGGTGCCTGGGAGCATGTCATAGTTAACACGCTGCCTTGACAAGCTACATACTGAGCATCCCAGTGTAAGCAGGCTCCTTCTTTACCTGACACAGGAAATGTGTCTTGATACTTGTTTCTTGGATGCCTACCAGCAGCACAATCCCTGTCAGTGTAACACATACCTTCCTGCTTCCTCTCATGCCCTGGGAAAAGGGTCCTTTCCCACTGCCACAAAGCTGTTTCATATTCATCTTCATTTTATCCATTTTCCCATTTTGCCACTCCAGCTGTGCAATAACCTGACAACGGTTACAGCTGTGAGCTCTTCTCTGTGTACTCCCCCCCAGCTGCCTGTATTTCTCTGTTGTTTCTTGTGCATTTTAAGCTCCTCAGGACAACCATCTTTTTGTTCTCTGTCCGTACAGTTCCCAGCACTGCGAGGCACCAAACCATGAGGAAGGCACTTGACATTACCATATGGAAAATTAGGGGCATTTAGAAACTGGAATTATCAATGCAATACAAACCGATATAATGCATAACAAATTCTGAAGAGTTCCTTCCTCTTCTGCCATATCCTGCTTCCTCAGCCCACCACTTTCACCTCCAACTCATTGCTTCCATTTCAAGGGACAGTAAAGTTACTTGCACACTTAGTGTCCCTCTCTGGAGCGCTCCCCTAAATATATCAAAGGAAAACGTTTCAACATCTACATTTCACTCTTGAAGCTTTCCCCAGCTCCAACTGATGACCTTGCTGCCCCTGGAGGTAACCCACAACACAGCAAGTTCCCAACAGGACCAGGAGAAAGGATAGCCAGGAAAAGCATCAAGCTAGAAACATGCATACAGAAAAGCACATAAGGGTAAACATACAGGGCTTTCAGATACAGGCTTAGGTGTATTTCAGGATGGCTGCAGGAACCTGGATCAGCCGGCATGATTCCCTCTATGTGGGCTACATGAGCTTCAGGCAATGCTTAGGCCTGTGTGAGGTATATAACCAATAACCCCAAACCTGGAAGGCAGAGATGACACCTCCATCCCCAATGACCTGTTATGTGCTCTCACCCAGACACTGCTACAAGTTATGCACATTAAAGAAAGATAAGACTCTGTACTGCTGTAGGGCATTAGCTTAAACACCAACCTAGTACTGGCTTAAACTTACCTAATAGATTTTCTGAAAGCACTTTAGAAGTATTAGGGCCTGCTCTCAGTGCAAGGAGAGAAAACAAAATGAAGCAAAGTGTGTGTTATTTTGCAGAATTACATGCTACTTTGGGCTGGAAAGGACTTCAAAGTTCATCCAGTTCCAACCCCCTGCCATGGACAGGGACACCTTCCACTAGAGCAGGTTGCTCCAAGCTCTGTCCAACCTGGCCTTGAACACTGCCAGGGATGGGGCAGCCACAGCTTCTCTGGGCAACCTGTGCCAGGGCCTCACCACCCTCATAGTAAATAACTTCTCCCTAATATCTAATCTCAATCTCCTCTCTTTCAGTTTAAAGCCATTCCCCCTTGTCCTGATACTACCTCCCCTTGTAAAAAGCCCCCCTCCAGACTTCCTATAGGCCCCCTTTAGTTACTGGAAGGCTGTTACAAGGTTTCCCTGAAGCCTTCCCTTCTCCAGGCTGGACAAGCCCAGCTCTCTCAGCCTGTCTCCATAGCGGATTTATATCAAGATAACTATCCTGATGAAAAACTAGAGTTACAGAACTCTGTTACTGAGATTCCTGACAGGGAAGGGGCTGCAGCCTGCATGGGGACCAGTTCTGTTAGAGATACCACCCCATGTAAAGCTAGCAGGGATGTGTCCACAGGGCCTCATTCCACAGAAAACCAGCAGCACACTAAGTCTTGATCAGGAGCAGACTGCCATTCCTGTATCTTCTGGAAACAGAGGCCTTCTGTCTTTAACATTAACATGGCAGCTTCTTCCACCAAAAATAAACTCGGAACAGTAAACAGATGGGATGTGGCACAAGTGAAAACAAAAAAAAACCTTCATTTTTGGCTTGCGTAAAGGCACGGAAAATGTTACCACCAAGGAGGAGCTATTTCTACATAAGGACAAACAAACATAAATATGCAAACCCCATTTCTGATGCAACAAAAGCAGTGCAAGAGGAGAGAAGAAGCATTCAAGCTTAGTCCTTCAGTTCTTCAGGGCACTTCTGAACACATACTCAGCCCTAGAGTGCAGTATAGGAGGAGTGCGCTGACTGCTCTGGGCAAGACACAGCAGCACACTAGCTTTGCCCTGGTGTCAGTAGGAAAAGAACCCCAAACGACTTGACTCCGATGCTGTTCTCTGCCATCTGCAAACACAATCTGTGTTTCTAAAATAGATCATCTCCTCTGAGGCTGAAAGTATTTCATTTCTAAACTGCTGAGAGAGCAAAGAACGATACACAAAGCTATCCCATGAAAGAGTCTTAACAGCTAAGCCTCCTTCTGCTGTACAAGACACAATCCAACAAAATATGTGCGACCTGGCTGCAAGGTTCTCCTGGAAAGCTACAAGGCAAGAAAAGTCCTTAAAAACCTACTCCATGCTTCCTGTAGTTTTAAATATCCACCATGCTGAACTTAGTTTCCGTTAAGACACCACAAAACAATTTTCCACTCCCCTCTTAAATTCTCATTTCTCCAAGAGCTATTCCACTAAATTTTCCTTACTCTGGACACAAAGCGACCAATGCAAAAGAACCATGCAGTGGATGATTTAAAGTCTGAATTTTCTACATCTGTTAGGACACCAGCAAGAGCTTTACATTAGTGAAAGCAGGAGCTTCATGGTTTTCACAATGTCCCCTAGACTTACAAGGACTATAAAAACATAGGACAAAATGTTTCCAGATTTTAGGCTATTTTAATTATAAGAATGCCCAGACTTGCCAACTGGGATCAACTCTTTCCTTTGTGCTAGATATATATTACAAATTCGTAATTGATTTAAGGTCTTTTCAATCCCCAAAGGCATGCATCACCAGCTGATCTGACAAAAGGTAGGAAAAGAAGGAGGTAGAGACCCAGGGCAAAATAACACAACACTACACAGTAAGAGAGTCATTTGTGCAGCTCAAATCAGTAGTAGCAATAAAAGAAAATAAAATGCTTTTAAATTTATTACTTATTAAATTGCTTTTGCTCCCTGGAGTGGCATCTAGTTTACGTAGCTACGGAATATAAAAAGGTCCCAACAGTGCATTTTTAAGCAGCACTCCAAAAACAATCTGTGAGTTAAATATGTGACCTGGCACGCAAATTTTACTAGTACAACTCATTTCCATTTTATTATTCACACTGGGCAAAGCTTTCTCAATGTTATGTGGGTGAAAGTCACCCCATAGCACGCACTTTATACACAGGCATATATACAAAACTCCAAACGCACACGAGCAATATTGTACTCAGCTAGAAGACTAGCGTTCATCAAGATTTACCAAAACAGCAGTTGAATCTACAGTTACTGCGTTTTGTCCCAGCTTAATGCACTTCTCCCTCTGCACACCAAATTCAGATGCAAATGCAGGGTTATTTCTTCAGAGGAGTGAGCAGGCTGAACACTGAAGAGGTTTTGCCCAGTCACTATTTCCAAAGCAGCTGTCAGTACAGTCAGTGAAACGAGAGAGAAATGTCACTGGGACATAAACCCAACAGCATCAGCACCAGTAGAGCAGGAAAACCAGTAGCCTCAGAAGCAAAAGGTAGAGGAGTCAAGCACCCAGGAGGACCAAAGCACAGAGCACGGTACACACCCACTAAGCCATATTCAAGACATGATCCAATGCCTAGGTACACACACATAAGAGCATACCATACACACAAACAATTTAACCTTTGACAAGGCCATGAAATTTCTTTTCTCATTTTAAGGAAATTAAACTCTGAGACTACCAAAACAATCATCTCCACTTCTAGTTCACAGAGTCCCCACTCGTTTTGCTAATGCACACACAGTGATCCAAAGAAAGAGCAGCTTTCCCTCCCCAGACACCCATTTAAAAACTCCAAAACAACAATAAAACCTTTTTACCCTAAGCCATGCAATCTTCTTTCCAGAGTGTTTTTCTGCTCTATTAATTTCTGTTGTCTCGCTGTACTCACACAGCCCTCCTCCTCCCATCCTCATCCTCCTCTTTTTTTTTTTTTTACTTTGTGGACTGACTCACATTGTGATAGGTCAACATCCAAAATCCAGTCCCTTTTTTGGAAGGAGACAGGAAAAAGACAGGGGGAGGGAGAAGTGGAGGAAAAGGGATGTTCCCCAACCTTCCAACTGCTCCTTTGAGAGGAGGATCAAGCGCACTTGGGTTATGCGCTGTGTCCCTTTCCCATATTCCCAGCAGCCCCACTCCACATGAACTAGTCAAGCCCTCTGCTCCCAGGGCAGAAACACAGAAAGACTACAAAGACATTCTGCAACTGGCAGAGGGGAACGAGATTCAAGAAAAAGGATGTGCTGCAAACACTTGTGTCTGGCAGGACAGAAGAAGCTTGATTTCATTTTCCAAATTCTCATGAACAAAGTCAAATCAGGACTTATTCCACTACTGTCTCACACATCCTTCCCCACGTCCAAGTGGAAGCAACAGTTTTAAAGTTGCCACAGGGTATTGTTACTCTAAAAATAATCAGAAGTCAAAACTCTACAGCAGGATTGAAAGCCATTGAACTTGCAGCAGCCACACATGGAGGCTTTTTTTGTATCATAGTTTTCCACACAGAATATAACAGAGAGTATCTATCAGATCAGATCCAGACTTAAATTTAGCAAGAAGAAGCCAGACATCTTATCATAAACCTAGAGAACTGTGCAGCAATGCATATGAGGAAGATAGCACATCTGACTTCCCTGGCAATCATTCTCTGATGCAAATATGTAGCAGTGATGAGCACTGCAGAAATAAAAATGGTGATTCTCAACAAAGCACCCAAAACTACTCACTATGAAGCCATTCTGTAGTTGCTAAAATAACATCTGATCTGGGATTTTTTTGTTTGTGGGTTGTTGCTTTTCCTGGACTCAAAGAATCATAGTTTGAGTTGGAAGGGACCTTAAAGCTCATCCAGTTCCAAGCCCTCGGCCAAGGGACATTTTCCACTAGAGCAGGTTGCTCAAAGCCTCATCCAACCTGGCCTTGTCCTGCTGGGAGAGGAGAATTCCTCCCCACAGAAAAAAATGCCAAGCCATTATAGCTTTGCTAGTTACAGACTGAGCCCAGACACAGCACTTCCCTTACAGAAAAGCTGCCTCTGGAAGCAATGCCTGGGGGAGGAAACCATTCTCACACTTGCTGGCTAAAGCGAAGCATCAGAGGCAAAAACATCACCCAGCATGCTCTTCTGAAGGCTGTTTACACCACAGCAGTGGCTGGAAGTTGCACACCTTTTCCTGACTCTGAATCTGACCACAGAGGTTTGCAGAGAAGTCACCAATACTGTCAGAAGCTGACAGATGCCAAGAGCTACTAACTCACCACTGAGGCAATTCTGAATCTCCACTCTCTTTCCCAGAAGTCAGCAATAGCAATGCCTTTTCCCTACACAGGCAGGGGCATGCCAAGCATCCACCTGAGAGGCAGTGTGCTTAAAAAAAAGACAAAACTTCAACCCAGTTTTTCCACACACTGTATCATTAAACTAGCCGGATGAAGTTGCCTAAATGGGAATTTATATGAATAACTTCTACCTGAAAACTCTGCTGTGAAATCAGTGCCATCATAAAGCCATTGGGACAGGGGAAAGAAAGTCTTAAAGTCAGGAGAGTTTGGAGGAGGAGAGAGGTCACTCTCAGCTCCCATGGGACAATCAGCTGCAAATAGCTTCACTCACCACTAATCAACCTTTCCTGGCACGATTGCCATGAAGGAGACAAGATGTGGTGGGCCATAAAGAGAAATTCACTCTCCTCTAATCTGCCTCCTCAGGTGACTGGCTTGGCCAGGTTCATTTTAAGTAACCTGGACAGAGAGAGGCACAGCTACTTACACTCCTGCTGCCTCGGCTGTGTCAGTGCTGGAGACAGCCACACAACTGCAGGCACCCAAGCAATCAGCTCAGCAGCCTCCAGTAGCATCCATGTCATGTTTCACAGCCTGCAGAAGGAACAATGGGCCAGCAAGGTCAGCTTTTAAGGTATTACTTCATCTCCTCTCCTTCTCATAAACCTCACCACTGCACTAGACATGTTGCAGTCATTTTCTTTGCTTAACCAGAGAGACCTTTTTTTACCTTATTGCCATAGAGTTGATCGGGGGCCAGATGTACAACACTTCCAGGCAAAGAGAAATGCTTTTAGGTTACACACAAAAAAACTGAGGCTGTGACACCATCTCTATGCTCTTGGTCACTCTCCATTATACAATATCCTCAAATGGCTGATCCTTTCAGTATCACCAGACTCCCAGGCACTGTGACTATAAGATAATAATAGCAGTATTCCCATCCTTTCAATTCAGAGACATACTTAAGGATGGAAAGACAAATATCCACATACTTCATGGGATAAAGGACATTCAGTGCTACAGGTAGAGTATGTAAGTTATTTCCCTTTTTATATTTCCTGTAAATTAAGCCTCTTGAGGGCTATAAGACCTGATCACATACAGGCACAGCACAGCTCCTGGGCAGCTTGCCTATACACTGCTTTTTCCCTGGCCACAGCTTGCTCGTGTTGCTATCCCAGACATGGTACTTACCCCATCACAAACAAAAACCCCATGGAGGCTGAGTTGGTTTTTAAAGACTAGAGAGAATCTGGCTATCAGCAAGTACTCCAGTCCCCTGCCTCTTCCCAGAGGAGGAAGACTCTGAGGCAAGATTCCTGCAGGATGGCTGCAACTCACTGTTTCAGCTGGCAGGATTTCACCTCCAAAACCTTCCTTGGGAACTGCTGCTCTGACAACATGTCCTCTTGCTCTCTCCCAGAGTAGTCCATAAGGGAGGAGAATGAAAAGGGGAGGAGGGAAGGAAATAAAACACCACCACCAACATCAAAAGCATTTTCCAAAGGGTGCTTCCAGTCCAAGCACTATCATATTTTACAGTCATTTTAGCTAAGTGTTTTAATCTATGTTATCACGGTTTCAAACCGCTTTCAGAGCCCCAAGTGTTGTGATAGGGTGTAATGTTTTGGCAGGAAACCGCCCTTCTACCACAAGCAAGCAAAGCCCATAGAGTTTGGGAAGAAGTGAGAACAGCACATAACACACACACTGCTTCAAGCCAACAGATGGGCAAGTCAGCACACAAAACTCAAACCTGATGCTATTCTGCACAACACCTCAATTTTCCAGGGCCTCAGCAAACACAATCAATCACAAGCTCTAAAACAGAGACAAGCTTCTGCCCACAGGTCTGGCTGCTCAATAACAGCAGCAGCTTTGTCATGCAGATAGCCAGCAGCAGTGTGTAGTAGGAAAGCTCTACTGTACAAAGGTTAAGTGCAGTTTCTCTCTGAGGCTGTACTATACTCTTGATACCACAGATAGTCCAAGCTGTACATTCACCACTGCTTTATAATCTTTGGATCCTTAATTTTAGCCTGAAAACCTCATAAAAACTAGTCATAGCACTGTCCCTTCAGAAATCAACAAGTAAGGGAGTCCCCATCCCTGGAAGTGTCAAAGCCACATTGGATGGGGCTCAGGCTGGTCTAGTGGAAGGTGTCCCTGCCCATGGCAGAGGAATTGGAACTGGATGATCTTGAAGGTCCCTTCCAATCCAAACCATGATCCCATGATTTGCAACTTCCATTATTTTACCTTTAATACTTTGAAAAATGCAACTCTGAGCTCTTGAAGCAGCTAGGTCCAAATAACAATCATCTCCTGAGGAATTCACTGCTCCATCAGCCATAGCTGCAAGAGTTCAAAGATACCCTCTGAGCTGCTGGAAAATGAAACAGGCACTTCTGCTAGGAGGAACAGGCAACAGCTTATCTCCATCACTGCAAACATAAGCCAATTAAATACAGACCCAAAACATCAGGGGAAAGAATGATGAAATTAAAAGGTTGCTGTCTCAAGTCAAATATGATTATTAGATGTTTTAGTTAACTCAGCAGTAGAACTGTGTAGAGAAAGGGACTGACATTTGGGGGCGGGAAGGGGGGGGGAAAGATATTTAAAAAGTTATTTTAATTATAAGTCAAGAAAAAAATCCAACCCACCCTTCCTTTATTCACAAGAACAGAACCTTAATCCCGCAGCTGCAAAAGGCAAAAGCTCATCTCCCAGCCTGCTACCAGCAAAGGGGTGAACAAGCTGACAGAGAACAAGGTGGACTTCTAGCTGGATTCTGTCACACCATTAGAAACCAGCCAGCTCAGAATGCTTTCATTACGTCACACCACCTAATCACACTGAACTTTATTTTCTGACCAGCTTGTGCATGTTTAAGAACCTTCCCCTTCTGCCACGTGTCCCAAGGAGACGGGCAAATAATAGTACAAAAGGTGCCCGAGCGACTGGGAGGCATTCTTCCCCTCGCCCCACGTTTCCAAAACAACCCATTCAGCACTTTGAGCTGATCGTAGAGACTCAAGTAGAACATTTTACAGCAGTCACTCCTGCTCCAAATGCAGGGAGAAACACCTGCTGCATATGTGCCACTTCAGGTTTACAGCACAACCATAAAAACGATGGTATCAAGGACTTTCAAACTGCTCCACTAGACCAGAGCAGATTCAAAGTGCATTTTCTTGTGGATAATGGTTAAAGAAGAGCCTGAAGGAGGCCTTTGTGGAATGCCTTCACCATAAGAAAAGCCGTCTCTGAAGCCCTATTGTTTAGTACTCAGCCAACATCCTAAAAGCCTGAGAGCTTATTTTTTTTTTCCAAAAGTAACGCGCAAATACAAACCTTCAGTATTAGAAACCTGAACATCATGATGGTTTCTAGAGAAATCTCCGGTCCCTTTCAGGGAGGTTGCTAAGCTCTTTGACTCAAGGGTAACTTCCAGCAGCACAAGTTCAAAGGAACAGCTAAGTCTTGTGTTGAAAAAAAGACAAGGATTTATTAGTGGGATATGCTTTATTACATTTCCATTGATTGTTGTCTTTGTCTCGCAGGACAGGAAATAGGTTTTTCTATTCATCTTATTACCCTTCGCTCTAGTATTGATCAATGCCTTCTATTTCTTTCTTCAGCGGAGGTAAACAGTCTTCTCTCTGGGGAAGCCTGTCTAGGTCTCCAATAATTACGCCTGTTTAAGCTCCTTATGTGGCAAGAACAGTTTCAAACTTTCTGTAAGCAGGAACCATCTTCACTATTTCCTCTAGATCTCCCACTCCTCCTCCTCTTGACAGCTTCATGGTGTTTCAGGCAGCTTTCATAGCCTGAAACCACTCCAGTCCCTTCCTGGATCACAATTCACCAGAACCCAGGCACACACTTGTTCTTCCAAAGCTCTCCTTCCACTACATGCTGCAGTTGCCAAGACTGAATCAGCCCTCATGGAGCCACTGACATTTCAAGCCACCATGATCATCCAAACAAGGCCCACTGTAATTCATCCACGATACAGGAAGACAGTAACAGCCTCCTCACACACCTACCCATGGTGTCCATCAGCCCATCCAGCCTTGAACCAGCAGAAGCACAGCGAACACAAACCTGGTGCTCAGCACCCTACTGGAGCCAAGCCGAACCTCGCAGACAGTGACACCCACTTAATGCCGCTGCAAAGCGTGTGAGCACCGTACGTGTGTGTGCGGGATGTGCTGCAGCAGGGACATGCTGGGGAGAAGGGGAAACTGTGTGGGCTGCATGAGGGGATGGGGTGTTGCGGGGACTGCACTGGGAGCTTGTGAGGAGGTACACGGGGCACGTGTGTACGTATGAAGGCCACACAGGGGGAATGTGCGTGGCGGGGGCAGGCTGTGGGGACCGTGTACGCGGAGAGGGAACATCAAGGGCCGCACACGGGGAAGAGGAGGGGACGGGAAAAAAGCACCCGGGGAACGTGCGCGGGCTGCACGGGGGAATGGGGAGAAGGGCTGAGGGGGGGCCGTACCGGGAGGGCACAGGGCTGCGGGACCGCATTGGGGGGAACTGTGCAGGCCACGCCGCGGAAAGGAAGAAGGAGGGACTGTGGGCAGGAGGTCGCGACCGCACCGTGCGATGCGGAGGGGAAGGTGAGTTTGTGGGCGCCTCACCGAACCCCTCTCCCAGCGACCGCGGCCCCCAAGCCCCCCGCCACGTCTTACCTGCCGGCGGGCGGAGCTCGGCTCGGCTGGTCCCAGCTCGCTGAGGTGAGGAGCGGTCGGGTCGGGTCGGGCCCTGCCCCGCTGCCCCGCGGGCGCCGGCACCGGCGCGGGGGCGCTGCGGGCCTCAGGAGCCCATGGCGACGCCGGGCCCACCCCGGCCCTCCGCGCCTGCGCACAGCGAGCCACGCCCACTCCCCGAACAGGGTGACGTAACCGCCCGGCTCTTAAAGGGGCAGCTTCGCGTATCCCGCGACAGGGAGTAGCTGGTGCTCCGACCGGACCCGGGCAAGGCTGCACTTCCCTGCGGGTGTCCAGGGCTCCAGCAGCTCTTTCCACCTCCAGGCCGGCTACGAGCAGCGCAGCCCTCAGGAAGAGCCCCACAGGACATTTCCACCTCTACCTCAGAACCGGTTTTCCCAACGTTCCAAGGAAAAACAGACAGGTAGGTGTTGGAAACCAAAGGTGTACCTCTGATCAAGCCAGAACAAGGGAGTTTCAACATAAATGAATAACAGAGCCCCAAACACAAGCCCTAAAACCTTTAGTACGCGAGGACTGGTAGCAAGAGGAGGCAATATCCCGCCCAAAACATGCAGGATGAGACTTTCTGCTGCCCTTCTTTTCAGAGATGCTACTCCGTATCCCCCAAAATAGGGGTGTGCTTCCCTCCTGTCCCAAACCAGTCCGATTTACTTTTGATCCCTGAAAAATACACTCAAAATGAAGGCAGGACTAGAGCCAACAGGACAGTACCCCGTGTTGCCCTGAGCTATCCTCCTTCTCTCATCTGCAGCAGGCATCTGAAAGAGCAGCTCTTCCTGCTCCAACTGATGTGGAAAAGCATACAGCATCACCAAGATCCATCATTTATTCCCTGTAGCTCTTTCTAGAGAGAAAACAAAACATCAAAACCCAATGCAAGTGTTACACAGCCTACAAGAAACAGGCCTCTTGTCTCAGTACCACAAGGAAGTGTTAACCATAGGGGCAGCTGTTTAGAAATAAATCGGTATTAAAACTTAGTAATTTACTACCAGACAGGTCAAGCAACCAAAGGAAGAGAAACCCAAAGCACAGCACTGCAGACACCAAAACAACACCTGCCACTTTACGCTGTTGTTAGTCTGGTGCTTGGGGCTGCTGCTCCAACTCTTCTTTCCCCATGCTCCATTGAGGACAGCAGAAAGTAAGGAAACACAAAACGCAGGATCCACCTCTGTCAAACTTGGTGCACATGGAAAGATCCCATCCCTCTCCTCCAGAAGGCTAGACACATGGGATGGCGGAGGCTCAAATCCAGGAATCAGCAGATCCTGTATCAGGTTTCACATAGCTCTCACTGTTCCAAGGCTGCAGCAGCAGAGATCTGCCCAGATTTATTTTTAGGCACTTCCAGACCTGTGTCTTTTTTCCAGTAATTATGATCAAACTTGTTCCTGGAAATCAGGAACTCAGGTTCAGCTCCAAGGCAGCACTTCCTGCATGCAAGATGTCACTCCCAGCAAGGAGGCCAGGGAAGGAAGAAATGACAGATGCTGGCATCACTTTATCATTTTCTACTTTATTACTTCAAATTAACAACCACGATAAAGCTCAAAAAAGTCCAATATTTACACAGGAAAAAAGTACAAAATCCCCCCCAAAGTTCTTCAGGTTTTTTTTTTTTTGTTTTTTTAAATTACAAAGTAATAAAAAGTTTTGCTCTTTAATTAAAAAAAAAAAAAAAAAAAAAAAAAGACAGTAAGAGGGGTAAATAAATTAGGAAAAAACCAGGGAGGGAAAATAAAGTGTTAAATAGAAAGGATAAAAACAAACAAAACAAAGACTAAGCCCTCCCTCCCCGCCCTGCCAACAACCCATCGGCTCCACACTACAGTGACAGTGTGTCTGCTACAGGCCATAGGTCGCAGTGGTGATCATTGTGTTTCAAAGCCCCAAGTGCCACAAAGCAGCTTGAGTGTTCCTAAATCATATTTAAAAAACAACTAAAGTGGGGGGGGAAGAGGGAAAGGGAGACGGGTGGGAGAGGGCAGGTAGGGATTGTGCATGTACGGTGGATCTTACTTGGGGTTGCATGAGGGAAGGAGAGAGCAAGAGCCATCGCTCTGAAAGAACACCAAACTCCCATTTCTGTGTGCCCCTCTCTTCTCCTCGAGTCCCACACTCTCTCCGCAGGAATTAAACCAAGTTTTAATTAAAAATAAAAAATAAAATAGAAAAACCACACACAGCCAGACGAGAAAAAGAAAAAATGAGACCCCGCTACAGGGATGGGAAGTGTGTTTGTCCCTGTATTTCAGCTCCAGCCTTCCCATCCTCCACGGGACCAGACGCCTCTCCATTGAGATCCCTCGGCGCGCGAGGACCACTCAGATCACGGAAGTCCGGCACTTCTCCCAACAGACGAAGAAACAAAGACGCAGAGAAGCCACCCAAGGTAAGGAAGCCCGAGTCAATGATTAGGCTGTTGCCACAATTCCCCTCACAGCTTAAAATTCATTTAATGCTTGAGAAAATAAATTCTGTTATAATAATAATAATAATTAAAAACAAAAATAAAACCAGACTTCTACCATCAAGTGTGGCTGGAATCTGATTCCCTCCTGGCCCGCAAAGCTCCTGGAAAAAAACCAAAGAGGAACAACAAAACAAAACAACCCCACACCCCCACCAGCCCCTGCCCTCAGAAAAACAGGAGAGCAAAGCTAAAATTTATATGGCTAGAAACCATATGATTTTAAAATAATGATAACAAAAAATGATGAGAAGATATCCCAAGAAGAAGGACAAAACAAATACTAAAACAAAAGAGAGAAACCAAACCCAGGAGCAGACGGTCAGGAGAAAGGATTGGGGATAGGGCCCTGCAGGGCTGGGGTGGGGGGAGCGGAGGTAATCCCGCATGGCTCCCACGTTGTCAGCTCCTCGAGGCGCTGGTGCTGGGGGGACAGAGGCAGCCCCCTCGGAAGCGGCTCGCACCAGCGCAGGGGACACAGCTCGACTCCTCCTCGTTGGCAAAAAGAAATTCTGTCAGGTGGTTTTGGGTTCGTTTTTTTGTTTGTTTTTTTGTCTTTTTAATTTTTTTGTTTGTGTTTTTGGGGTTTTTTTTTTTGTTTGTTTTTTAAAAGAAAAATACAGTGAAGACACTAGAAAGGGAATAAAAATAAAAAAAAAAGAGAGAAAAAGGGAAGAGATATTAGACAAAAAGGCTCTTCTCAGCACTTCCAATGCCAGCTGGAGTGTAACAAGTCAAATCAGCCCTTTCTTCTACCCTCTTGCCACCCCTTGGAGTTACCTTGCCCAGCTATTGCTGTTTCCTCAATAAGAGGCACCTGCTAGCCATGCAAAGCCTCACACAGTTGATTACATGCTCAGCACCCTCCCTCCCCAACACTATCACACTGCCAGGAAAACCTTCATTAGGAACTAATGAAATCACTCCCTGGCCCAGCACTTCCCTCACCCTCCCTTACCCTCCAGGAGAAACAGAAGTGATCTTTACTCCCTGAAGATAATCCATCCCCTCAAGGTTTTGGCAGCCAACCTTACTCTTCCCTCTGAAGCCAAGAGAGATCTCAAACTAAAGCAGAGGAAATGTACCAACCCTCCCACACCAACATTACAGCCTTAATCTAATACTTTATGCCATCAGTTCCATCCTTGGGGGTCCCCAGGCACAAGGACAGGCTCACCTAAGCAAACACTGGTCCAGTGGCAATTGCTTCTCACTTCCCAAGGTGATCAAATGGCACACTTGTCTACAAGAGAAAAGGAAAAGTAGGTGAAGGGATGGTGAGAAAGAAAAGGCACCAAAGACACCAAAATAGAAAGGCTGCACATTTCCTTCAGGAGATCCTCCCTCCCAAGAGTTTACAGTTCCAGTTCTCCAAACCACTGCGGGCTGGAAGACAACTAGATGAAGGTTTACTTCAGGCAATGCACAGCTAAGATGGCAACGAGCATGGCCACCAGAAAATACGTAACTGAAGAGTGAAGGCATAACTTGGTACCACTCCCCTCATCACCCCAGAACTTTCAGGTTCATGTCAGGTCCATCAGATCAGGTAAAAACCACTGTGGGGCCCACAGTCTTTCTGGGACATGAAGGCCAAGGCCACAAACGTTGCAGCAGGTACCCACCTGTGATGCTGAAATCCGTGACACTTCTTGCCGCCCTGTGAGGTCAGATGAAGAGACATTGGCAGGAGCTCCTCGGTGTAATCTCATGCTGACCTTCCGCTCCCTGTCCACTCTTGAGATCGCTCTGGGGGATGTGTTTCCTGTTGAGGCAAAGAGATGTGAGACAAGATTATTGGTCAATAGTTTTGGTTTCCAATCAACAGCCTCTCCCCCACCTCTCCCACCCCACTGACCGGACTGCTGGATTCGGGAGGTGGGGGTGGAGGCCATGGGTTCAGTGACATTGCGAAGACGGTTGGCAGTGGCTCCAGCAGGCGGGCCAGGAGGCAGTGCTCGTGTGGCTGACCCCCGGAGCTGTCCCATCCTCTCTTCACGCTCGTGTTCTCGCCGCTCCCGATCCATGTCCTCAGGGTTCCGGGCTGCTCCCTGAGGAGAGGGGACACCCCCACATCACACAGGGCTGTCAGGTGGGAGAGACAGCAGTAGCCCCAGACAGAATACACATGGTTCTCCAACACAGTAAGAAAGCAGAGCTCCATCCCCAAAACACATCTTCCAGTCCACTGAGAGAGGGACTCATTCTCTTCCATGAAGAAACAGGGAAGAGAACATGTAGTACTTCACCTGTTATTGCAGTCCACCTGTGTCTCACCTCCAACTAGTGTTCTCTCCTGAAAAATCATCTCTACCTACCTACAGCTATAGATCTACTGATATCCATGCTCCATCAGACATACTAATACAGCAGTAGCAGTATCCCCCTAGTTGGCACCACCAAACAGCTCTGCCTCTTCTCACTTTACCTGGTCCCCTTTCTCAAGTTGCTCACCAGAGGTAAAGTACAACTGGCAGGTGGTTTCCAACCTTCCTCCTTCATCTTCATGATACAAAAACCAGCCCCTGTTCCTCCAGCCCTTTCACCACACACACTTACAAATTTAAGCATGTTCCAGTCGAAGACATAGTCGTAGGAGAAGCCTTGGCGGTGGAAGAGGTTGCGGAAGAGCTGCCGCAAGTATGAGTAGTCAGGTTTATCATCAAACCTCAGTGAACGGCAGAAGTTGAGGTACGTCGAGAACTCAGCTGGAGGGAGCAGAGAACAGTTGGTTGTTGAACACCATCCAGCCCCCCTTGTACCACTGCAGAGCTGCTGCAGCCTTTCAGCAGTGATACGCAACCACATAAACACAGAGCCTGCTGACTGCAGTGCTTTGGCCACTGAGAAGACCCCATGCCTATTTTTACCAGAGGAAATTCTCACACTTCTTTTTCTGGCTGTTTCTGCAAGCGAGCGGTAGCAAGTCTTGTTCTCTGCCGAAGGACAGTAAGAATGCAGGCCTAAAGAATAGCTGGAGGTGTGCTTGGAAAGCTCCTAGTCCAGTAGCCTGTCTGAAGCAGCAGCCAGCAGTAGACAGCTAGGATGGGCAAGGACACCTGACACTCATTGACATTAGCTCAATTTCTATGCACTTTCAGCTCAGGGAACTTCCTCATCTGGATGTAGTTTCTAATTAACGATTTAGAAATCCTCAGTGGATCCCTCTTCCACATGGCTGTCAATCTCTCCCTGAACTCCTGTAAGGTTTAAGTAGCCACAATATCTTCTAGGAAGGAGTTCCACAGGTCTATTGCTGGCTGTATGAAGAACCACGCCGTTTTGTTTTGAAGCTAGTGGGTCTCCATTTCTCATCCAACAGAAAAACTCAGGCACCTCAAATAATCAGCTCTCATCCAAACTTCTGGAGACATACCAAGAGTGTAGACTTCATAATCTCTCTAATCATCTCTTCTCCAGGTTCCAGCAAACTCACTGCTTGTACAAAAATCACCTCACCTCTGATCACCCTTTTAGCCCTTTCCTGGACCTTAGAATTATAGAATCAACCAGGCTAGAAAAGACCTTTAAGATCATAAAGTCCAACCTTTACCCCAGGACTGCCAAGGCCACCACTAAACCATATCACTGAAGGCCTCACCTATACAGTTTCTGAACACTTCCAGGGTCAACGATTCCATCACTGCCTATGGCAGCCTGTTCCAATGCCTGAGCACCCTTGGGGAAGAAATCTTTCTCAATATCCAGTCTAAACTTGCCCTTGTGCAGCTTGAGGCTGTTATCTCTTCCCCTGTCACTTGTTACTTGGGAGATGATGCCAGCCACCTCCTGGCTCCATCCTCCTTTCAGGTAGCTGCAGAGAACGATAAGGTCCCCCTGAGCCTTCTCTTCTCCAGACTAAACACCCCAGTTCCTTCAGCCATTCCCCATCACACTTGTGCTCCAGACCCTTCACCAGCTGCACTGCTTTTCTCTGGACCTGCTCCAGAACCTCAGTGCCCCTCTTGTAGTGAGAGGCCCAGAACTGAATACAGGACTCGAGGGGCAGCCTCACCAATGAAGAGTACACGGGGATGATCACTGCCCTGGCCCTGCTGGCTTTGTGGAACAAGCCTTTTCTGCCAGGCGGCTTTCCAGCCACTATTCCCCAAGCGTGTTCTATTGCACCCTTTCAGGAATAGTTGGATGGATCAGAGCTGCATAGTGCATTCAAGGTGTGAGTGGACCATGGGTTTATACATACTGTTTGGGTTTCTTCTCTTCCCAATTCCTAGCACCCAGTAGCCACAAAGCAGAGTCATTGCTTTCACAGAACCACCTATTTTAACTTCAATAGCTCACTCATGAGCTGCACTGGTCAGCTCAGAGCCTACTATTCTGCATGACATAAGGTATAAGCCTTCTCACCTCTCAAGATATTACTCCACTTTTAACTACAAAGAATTTTATTTGCCACTTCATCGCCTAATTATTTCTGGGGTTCATCAGTTGGCCCTCATTTTCATTACCCAGTAAAAACTGAGGACCATTAGCACACCTTCTCACATCACTGTCCACCCCGCTTCCAAACCTTTCATAAGGTCCTAAAGATCCCTCTCATCACTCTCTGCACTTAATATCACAAGGCTTGACTCTCCACAAAAATATGTTCCCCACTTCCAAATAGAACTGTATCACTACTGATCTCTTCTTCTCATCACTGGTGTAAGCAGCACATCCTGGTCTTGGAGTACAAGACTCTAAGGGGTTTCAGCAGGAGAGCAAGCCATATATCAAATAAGACAACCATCAAGATCAGAGCACTTACAAGGGTACCCTTTGCAAAGCACTTCGATGGGCGTTGACATCTTTTTCTCGCTGATCCTCTCGTACTTTTGGCGCTTGGTGGCAGCCTTGAGGCCCTGCCAGGGCAGGGAGCCCAAGTTGAAATACATGAGCACATAGCCCAGGCTCTCCAGGTCATCACGGCGACTTTGCTCTGCGAGAAGAAGATACAAAGGAGTAAGGAGTGAGCAGCAACCAAAACTGCACTGGCAATCACACAGCTTTGGAGATGAACACAGAACAAAAGAAACAACCTCTTTTTTTCCAGTAGATTCCTATGGATAGACAAATTTGTAGAAGACATTCCAGTACAAATTCCGGTGAGGATGTACATTCTACAAGAGTTAAAGAGCTCCTCTCCCCATAGAGCCCAACCCACTTCATAAATGCATAATTACTCTGACTACCTCCTCAGACAAGCCTTAATTCACACAAGTATTTAACAGCTTAAGAAGTACTGCAGTGACACTGTCTACTTTGCTCTTCCCAGTCCCAGAGGAAGGGCACCTACACTTCTCCACCCAGAATGATACTAAACCACTTCATCCTGGGGGATTAGTCACAACTGAAATAGTCACAGAAAGCCAAAGCTAACATAGGTAAGCTCAACACAACCCTTTCAAACGCATCTTTTGATTAACCTGCTGATACTCTTTACACTGCGAAGAAATAGTGAACCAAAGACCCCTTCTTGTGGTAGGTAACTGCTGATAGTTTAGAGAAGCCTAACATGCAATGCTGTGCAATGACCTTTCCAGAGAGGTGGCATTTCTCAAGCTGTGGAGGGAAGCGGTATGAATACAGAGGTATATTTTCAAAGGTTCCCCTCTAAATGAGGAATGACTGTTTAACTGGCTTCACTGGCAACTCTACTTAGAGCAAGGGTTGCCCTTAATATGCCATTTTATGGGCCCGCTTTTAGACACCTACTTGAGAAACAATAATATTTTTCATAAACAGAAACATTCCACATTGAACTAATTCTCTGGAATGACCAAGCCATTTGAAGTTTCAAGTTAGCTCAAGATGGAGTTGATGCAGAACCTCAGCAACTGGAAAAGCTGACCCGTTAACTTGTGAAACTCCTCCCAGCAACATCAACATGTTTACAAATTCATCCACAAAAAGGAGCAAGAAGCTCTTTGCCCTTGTTCCCTTCTCTCCTCACCACCACCCCCCACCCCACCCCAAAAGAAAACCCACTTTGGAGAAAGCCTTTTACATCTTGAGGAGAACAACAACTTACATAGGTAACAGAGAGGTGAAATATGGCTTGAGGGAGAGCACAGGGGAAGAGGAAAGACGAGAGGAATTCATCTGTTGTATTAATTTACTACTACAGCCCATTTTGCTGTATTCAGTGCCATGTCCTGGAAGATGCTGCAGATTATGTATTGGTCTGTGGATTAACTGTCAGTATCAGTTACATGCCTCCACCTGCCCCATTCAAAGGCCAGTGGATTATTCCAGCTACCCTTTACTCTGCTAGCTGAGCTGAACCCTAATGAAGGAGTAGCTGTGGCATGTCGCAGATCTAGATGTCCAGGTGTACCAACACAAGCTGTGGGTCACTGTGGGCCTTTCTTCCTCCTGCATCCCTCATAATCTCCTAGTAGTTTTGAGAACTAGGGCTCTTGACAAGTTAATAATATTGGGGGAGGGGGGGAAGAGGGAAATACAGTGGTTGCAGAAAAAAAGAAGGGTCTCATCACTGTTATTGGGAGAAGAGAGGCTTTGGGTCAAAGCACATGAAATGCCATAAAAATGCCATGTTCCAAGGCAGGAGCAGAGGAGAAGGCAGCCTTGCAGATGCCCAAAGAGTGTCTTATTTCTGTGTGCTCAAGCTAACAGCATTCTTTGACGTTAATGCGGCAAGTTACCCACTTTAAAGGAGCTAATATTTCCTAATCTTATCAGGCTGCTGCTGAAGATAACTACATGACTGGCTGGGAGATGCTTAGAGGCTATGGATGGAGCAGGGAAAAACCTAGGTTTGCATTTGGCCAAAGGTTGGGATATATGTAGTCTCAGAGGGCTGCAATTACACACCATGTATATCAAATAAATAAAACTAGACAACACTTTCCAAGACAGAAGGCATGTAGAAATGGAGTCAAAATGCAGATTCAGAGCCTGAAAGCAGAGATGAAGGCAACCTCAATCTTGCCATTTGCCAACCCCTGACTTACACATGCTGTAGCTTTAAAGCCTATAACTATGGGTTCCCCATCTGGAGCATGGTTGTGCCCCTCAGAGGAGTAGGAAAAGGCAGGGCAGGAACCAAAGAAACATAGTGAACAAACAAATCAACTTTTCAGGAATAAAACAGGATCTTTCCTCCAACATCTTGCTCAAACTCCCCACTGCTTAGGGCAGGCTAGACCACACACCTCCACTTGTGTGAAGCACAGCAGCTTTGAGCACAGCTGCCAACCCATCCAGAACAGGATACGTTCTGCAAACATAAGCCCAGGCACAGCCCCAGTGATTTGGGGAACACCAAAATGAGAGACTTGAAGTTCGGTAGCCTGAAGTCAGTGGGGTATATTACAAGCTCTTACCAGAGGCAAAGAGAGGGGTTACAAAACCAAACTGGATAGCTTACTAGCATCTATTACATGCATGCAAGCACACCCCAACTGTGCTGTAAACACAGCAATATGATAGAGATGAAACAACTGCAAGCACAACACATCACTGAAACGCTGAATGATAAATGCTCGATTGAATTGTATCCCCAATGTCCAGTACCTCAGGTATACGTGGTCACTGTAGCCCACTTATACAATTTCAGTGAGATTAAACCTATGAGGAACCTGAAGCACCAGGCTCATGGGTTACAGTTGTCAAACTACCTCAAAACATTGTAGCTGTCTTTCACCGGTGGGGGGGGGGGGGGGGGCTGTCTATCACCTGTAGCCCCCCCCCCACATCCTTAACTGCCTTCCCTTGTTTTTTGTTTCACCTTGAGTTACTATTACACATCTCCACTTTTATTTTTTTATGGTCTTGGCCTCATATAGGAACATCCTCAAGATACTAGGTAACATTAAGACAGCAAAAGTGGAGTAATTAGAGTGGAGTAATTAAAGTTAGCAAAAGAAAAGTTCACCTTTACACATCAAAGAAACATTATTTAAGATCACGACTTTCCACTTTTAGAAGCTTGACAATCGTTGACTAACTCTCACAGCATCCCTGGGATGCAGGAGGGGGGGGAAGTTATCTATCTCACTTTACAGTTTGAAAAGAGAAAGTGAAACACAAGTGACATGAATGCCTGCCCAGAGCAAGTCAGTCCAGAAGCATGATTACAGTCCTGACCTGTGACTCCACATCACACTTCTCTCCATTTGCGTTCAGCTTCCTGGTTCTCCTGCAGCACATGAGGAACTGCTACATTTATGACACCTTCCTCCCTCCCTCACAAAACCTCTTCCAATAAAAAACAGGAGGTTGCCTTCCCACACAACCCAGCATAACCTCAAACCCAACCCACTCTGCAAGCCATCTCCTGCCAGCTCCCTCCCACTCCCAGGGAGGTTCCCAGCCAGCCCACACCCCCACTCCCTTCCCAAAGCAAGGTCCTCAGAAAGAGCTGAGTAGCAAGACAGCAAGATACCAGAGGAAGGCATGGTTGGGCAAAGACAGAAGACTGAGGACTGGTTGCTACGGACAAAAGGTTCGTGACAAAACTTGTTTCTTTGTAGCCAAAAGTGCCTCCTGGGCCCCCACGGCAGTTCTTCCCTCCGCCCTGATCCTATCCAAAGGGATGCTGTTCCACCCATGCAGGACTCCCTAGAAACTGTCTTTGCCAGAGCCAGCCCAATGAAAGCCATCTTAACCAAGCAATGTTTTCCTGACTATATACTTAGATCTGATTTTACAAATGCTGGATGGAACTATACTTCCCTTTTCTTTCCCCAGGCAGGGCAACAGCCTTTAAGAACACATAAGAATACAAAATGGGGGTCAGAGGGCAAGATGAGCAGAACTTGATGATCTGCTCAGCCTACACCGAGACCATGCAGGGCTGCATTTGGGCAGGAACTCCCCACCCCATCTCCTGTTATCCAGACAGAGCCCACTAGGCTTCTTTCAAGACTGTCTCCTGGGCACCCCTGAGCATCTATTTCAGACTTTACAAGCTCCAGAGGATGCAAGGGACTCTCATCCCCAGAGCATGTGAAAATTGACTGGAATGCGTGAACCAAAGCCTTTAAATTATAATGACTCCCCCCCCCCCCCCCAGCAAGTCTCCAGCTGTGGAAACCCTCCCCAATCTCGCCTCCTACTTTTCCCTCTGGTCACTGAGAAAAGAATGTGTTTCCTCCAGACATCGGAATGCCCAACCCTTAGCTTGCACATTCAAATAAAGGCACTTATTCATTTGCTATTCCAGTCACATGAATACCCTGGCACCTGGTTCCTTCCTTCTCCCTAAACCACGTTAATGTAACATTAAGACAGAGAATTTAGTCTCTAGAAAGTAAAAAAATTCAGAGTGATGGTTTCCATGGCAATGCTGCTAACTCACAAACATGCTTGTCATACACCCTCTGCCAAGGTCTTGAGAAATAGGAACTCCAGCTGCAACCCCAACACCACCATCCCCTTTCCTCCGGGCAAGCCATGTAACCTTTATGCCATTCAGGGGAACAATCTACAACATGGAGATAACGCACCTGAGACCTCTTGCGTAGAGTAACTCACACACAGACCTTCCTGAAGCAAAGGCCATGAATAGAGCAATGCCTGTGCTCAGACTGGTGGAGTATGCAACTTGCCCTTGGATTAGTGCTCAGACATTGTTCATCCTGCTACACAAGCCAAGCACCAGTAGTAAAGGGCTGTCGGGGTGGGATGAATAATAATGTCCTTAAAAAACAAAAAAACAACAACTACAAAAAAAACCAACACAACCCCACAACCAGACATTGAGCCTCCTGTGATCAGTTCAGACAGAGCAGGCACATACAAATGAATTGACAGACATAGTAGTGAGACTTATTTTGTGCATGTCTCCTTCTGCAGTTACTATGGCTGTGGAAAGTTTGACTGAGAATTCAATGGAGAGTCAGTTATATATAAGCAAGTCAAGCCAGAATACAGAAGACCAACTCGAGAAGCCCTACAAGAACTATTTTTACCATGTGGAAGAGGTCAGGATCACAGCCCACTCTCAACATGCAACACTCCTCATTTCGATAACAAATAAAGCATTTTCAGTCTACAGTTATACAGTACGAAGCAAGGAAGGGATTGGGAAACTGCTTTATTTTCTGCAGGGCAAGTCTTGACTCCAGATTTCTGCGAAACCATCTGCAAGAGGGGAGTTTTCCCTAGGAAGAATGAGGACATGGAATCTTGTGGAAGCTGATAGTTAAAAAGGTTTGAGTTCCTTGCTCCGTTTTTCAGATTCCCAGTTTATTCGTCTCAGAAGGTATCTCAGAGATGCAAAATGAGCTGCAAGCACAGCAGCTACTTTCCTGGATCCACAGGCAGGGCAGTTCCCATGTTTCCGCTCTCTGGATTTGCCAATCAGAAGCAGAACCAAGTCAGCCTGCTCAGAACAGGCCCTACAGTTAACTACAAAAGTCTCATTATTGTGGATAAAGTTTAGTAGAAGGAAGACATCACACACCAGAGAGAAGTTTCTGGTCAGAGAACAGAAAACTGCACCAGGTTCTCACCTCTGTTCCTCACAGCTACCAAATGTTATGCATCAAGGGCTCATTCACAAGATGAGAGTTTGGATGACTTCGGGAAATTTAAGGGCAGTGGGAACTACCCTGCACCTGAGACAATGGCTACTGCCAATATAAGACCTGCTTCAACTCTCAGCACTTTTCTCAGCCCAGTTTTATCCCCTCAGTACTAATAATAGACACTAAAAGCAGAGCCCTACCTCTCTAAAGCTGCTTCACTCATTCCTGTGGTGAACAGGTCAGTGTGGTTCACAGACACATCTGTATTTTGAAGCCCTGTGACAGCCAATCCTCAATCACAAAACCTGTATATCCAGATAGTAGGAAGCCCTTCCCTATTTCAGCTTCTTGTACATTTCCAGCACATGGCTACCCTCATACTCAGTGGCAGGTACCAGGATATTACAGTGGGCCTGCTTTCTTCCAGCTAACAGCTACAGAACAATCACAGATGAAGGCACTTTGGAGTCAACAAGAAAGGTTTCAATTGCAAATATCCCTAAAGGCTCAGTGCCTGTGATTTTACATACCTAATCAGCCTGCAAGACTTGTGTGAGACAGAGTTAGGAGCAGTAGAGTTGGGGAGGTCAGAGCCTTGATTCTAAATAGGGCCCCACCATACTAAGCCACGCACACATACCAGTAGACAATTTCTGTTTTTAGGAACTCAGAGTGCCACAAAAGGCAGGAGAGGTAACACAGGCCTGACAACCAAGTTATTTGGCCACCATCTCAAATCGGGTC
The DNA here is from genome assembly GCA_032466535.1 of Forpus xanthops. Taxonomy (NCBI): domain Eukaryota; kingdom Metazoa; phylum Chordata; class Aves; order Psittaciformes; family Psittacidae; genus Forpus; species Forpus xanthops. The sequence continues at coordinate 230,694 of JASSUY010055718.1, forward strand.
AGCAGCAGAGCCAGGCATAGAGCTCAACCCCCTCCTTCTGAGGGACACACTACCTCCCATGGAAAGCCCTACATGGGGCAACAGCAGGCTCACCAATTCCCAGGTGGGTGTTGATAGAGGCATAACGGGCTGTGCCAGTCAGATTCTTGTTTTCCCGGTAAGGGATGTGCTGGTGGGTCCGGGCATCTCGGTACTTCTTGGCCAAACCAAAATCAATGATGTATACTAAGTTGCCTTTTTTGCCGAGGCCCATAAGGAAGTTGTCTGGCTTTACATCCCGATGGATGAAGTTCTTGGAATGAATATACTCAATACGGCTGATCTGGAAGGGAGGATAAAGAAATAAGTAAATAATGAGACAAGCAAGAAAGAAACATATCACAACTGTGTCTGTTAAAAGCAGCACCCTGTCCAGGTCCAGGATACTGGCCTGTCAGAGTAGGGAAAGGGACACTTTGCAGAGAATATTGGAGATGACAGCCAAGGAAAAGTCACCCTCTGGGGCAGAAGGATCTGGAGATGGAGACAGAACTCAACCCTGCACACCAGTCCTCAATATGGGGAAGTCACCATTAGCACCACAAAGAAGGATGGGAAGCAGATCTGTATGGGCTAAAACAGAGCTTCAACACTGACACCAGTCAACTTTCAAACAACAGGAAAACGAGAGGGTCCAAGCAGCTAAAGGTCTTAAACCCAGGCCATAGGCAGTTGAGGTAGGTAGCAAGGCCAATCATTTATCACGCAGGGAAAAGCATCTATGCATTCAATGCTAATGCAGGGTGGGCAGCAGGGGACGGAAGGAGGGATGGAGATCAGGAAAAGCCAGCAGTGTCTAGGTTCCATGCCCCCAGCTTCATCACAAAATAAAGACCTGGCAGCTGGTTACTGCTAAATGCAAAAAGCCTGGGATACAGCAGTTCTTGAGCAGAGGGGATGGGAGGAGAAAAAAAAAAAAAAACAAAAAGGCATGGAAAAGGAGAGTAGGCACAAATGCTTCAGAGGAAACTCACCATCTGGTCTGCCAGGAGCAGAACTGTCTTGAGACTAAATTTGCGGGAACAGAAGTTGAAGAGATCTTCCAGGCTGGGCCCCAAGAGCTCCATCACCATCACATTATAGTCCCCCTCTGCTCCACACCACTTAATGGAGGGGATACCCACTGGGGAAAAGACAAATATTAAGCCCACAGAACTGCTGCATCCCCTGCTAAGAAGACTGTATGTAACACCAAATCATTTCCTTTCCAAGACCCTCCAGAATAATTTCCTTCTTCAACCACTCCCCCAGCTCCATCCTTTTCTCCCCATCTCACCTCCTCCCTGCATCATCTTGTAGAACTTGCTTTCAATGTGGAGCTGGGGATGCTTGGTTTTGACACATTCCAGTTTGATGGCCACCTCTTCACCAGTTGCAATATTGGCTCCTGCATAGAAATGAGGGTAAAATAAAGATTGTGCAAGCTTCCACTGAAGCTAAACACTTTTAACAAGGCCTGTACAGATGCCAAGAATTTTAAGACATGCCCTGAAATTTATTCTGTGACAGAAATGAGGATCAGCCTCTTCAGCTTCGTACAGTGTTTTCAGCACTGCCATTTGCAAAGACAAGCCCAGAGGATGGCACATGAATGAAAACCAGCTCTGATCCTGCAACCAGGCTAGAACAACGTCCTACAATGTGTCAGCTGCCTCATTGTCTCAAAAAGTGTCACACTTTGGGAGGTCAGTCTCTGCATACCAGCAGTACCTGAACTGAGTGGAAGATTTAGCTGTCCATGGTCACGTACCTATCACCTGAATCCAAGCAAGCCCCCAGGCAGTGATATGGAATACCTTTTGCCCTGCAAAATTACTGGTTTCCTCAGGTACATCATGCTGACAGAACCAACTAGTTCAGGAGGAGACACTGCTAACATTCCCAGCTACCTCTTTTTTCCCACAGCCCTGACTTGATCAACACAGACAATTCCCATATCTCCAGCTTCTCCCCTCTCCCAAGGGCTTTAATAATACCTTTATCCTGTGCCAACACAGACACATTTGCTACACCTCAAGTTAGAAGCATGAAAAGTAAACTGAATCTGATATCAAAACAAGCTACCCAGACCCCTTTGTTGAAGGTATTGCTAAATAGTTTGTAATGACACAAAACCACCCCCACCCCCGACACACTTCTGTCTTAAAAGAACTGAGCTGTCAGCCACGAAAGCTAGCACTCTAGTCCCAAAGTGCACTGTCAAAGGAGGAACAGGCTGGTCTTTCTCTTTTACTGGTTGAGAGTATTCCAGATGTTTCACATCATCCTAAACGGAAAAAATGAAGATCTGATCGCAGGTCACGGGAATGACACTCAAGACTTGCTTCTCTCTCCCCCTCCATGCTTGCCTCATACACACAGAGAAGCCCTTCTTCATATCTGGAACTAGTGAAAGTTGCACTCAAACACAAATCAGAGAGCACCTCTGATCAGAAGAAGCTTATGAATACTGTCATGAAATAAACTACTCCAGAACACACATGCCAAGCATGATCTGGAGTTAAAGGTGATGTTTTGCAGATAACCCATAGCTAGTTTAGTAGGTTGACTTAATTCGTGCTCCTGATCCCTGTGATAAGACTTTCGGAGTACACAAGGACAGCTGCAGATAGATCTCTCCACCCATCGCCTCAAGCCAGGAACCGAAGACAAAACTGAAATGTTCAAACAACTAAATCCATTTTCCCCTCTGGATCCTAAGGAGATCCATCTCCTGTTGAACTGTTCTGGCTTGTAAACAAAGTTAGCCAAGAGCTGCCTGCTAGCAAAAAGACGTCATCTACAGCACTGGGTCGAGACAGACAAGCTGTTAGGAATTTGTAGGAGAGGAACAAAAACCATCAGGGCCTAGAGGGATTGATTTACTAAGAAAGATTAAAAGAGCTAAATATGTAACATAGACAAGACATACAACTAAGAAGGGTGGGGAGGAAGAATGGGACATGACAACAGTCTGCAAATATTTGAAGGCTGTAAACACTAAGGAAGGAGAGGAATTATTTAGGGTGCTCTGACGGAGGGAAGGAGAAGGAATGGGATGAATTTAATAAGGTTTTTCCTCAATATTCAGGAGCAGGGAAAGGAAAAAGGCCATCCTGAGAGCTAGAGCCATCTTTCCAATGGTAACTTTATGAAAGATGCTGGCATTTTCCAACTAGAAACTGCTGGCCAGCAAAACAAGTCTGTACATTCCCTTCACTCCATCACAAAACCCTTCTTACAAGCATCAGGAGAGCAAGGAGAAAAAGAGCAAGAAAAGGGTCTCAGTTCACAGTAAGAATGTTACTCTGGGCTAGTATCTACCTTTCAAATTCGTGTTCAACCACTAGCCCTCATTCAACATGGCAACAGCCAGGACACCCAAAAAATAATAGCACTTCCTTCACATCTCTCTTTCTCCTGCCTTTGTGAAGGCTTTCCTCCAAATCCCCTGCAGCAGCATCCTTGCCCACTCCCCGAGGGGATTTTTCCCTCTCCTAATCCATCTGCTGACACAAAAGCAATGATGAGTCTTGCTGACTTTGAACAGCAGTAACATTAGCATTTTGAAAAACCCTACCTCCCCAAGAAGTTGAACAGTAGAAAGATGAGCAAGTTCTCATCTCCACATTACCCTGAGTGTTTAGGAAGATGATGACACATTCATTTACTAGGCTGGCTGCAGGTGGGGAGTGTTATCTGTGAGCATGTAAAGCAGGAAAAGGGACAGGAGGGGTAAGCATCACCCTAAGATTCTGCAAAATGTGAATATGCCATTCAAATGATCAACATGGCCTTCAGCTCCACACTCCCCATAGCCCAAACACAGGTGTTAGTGTCCCAGAAAAAGAAAAAAAAAAAAAAACCACAACCCCATGCCCTGGAATGGCAAAAGCAGGACCAATGAGGAGCTATTCTTTGCTGAGGGGGTCACCAACTGAACACTCACCCCTCTTTCCCAAACTCCGCTATGGCTTCAGGTTCCTCTATCATTTCTTGGCTAGAGATCTACCCAGACCGAGGCTGCCATAAGCGAGGAGGGAATTCAAGGGAAGGAGTCTCTCAGATCCTTTGTTCCATGCTTTACCACCATCTTTTTTAAAGAAACAAGTACAAAAGCAACAGTTCTCTGTTCCCTTTCCAGAGTGGCAAGCATCACGTTTCAGACAAACGCAGCAGAGCCTGCTTAGCTTCAGCCACTCGAGAGACACATGTAGGATTGGGGATAATTCTTTACATCCACCCCCAGTCTCGCTCCGCTGTGGGGGCTGCACAAATTCAACTCATTCATCACAAGCTGCTTGAAACGGAGCCCCGGGGACAGAGGATGTCACCGGCTAAACAGGATCTTTTCAGTGTGGAAGCCTTGCTGCATGTCTCATACGATAAACACCGCCCTCCCTGCACATCCGGCAAGCCAAAAGGCACAGCCCCCCCGCTCTCCCCATTGCTCACTCTCCTCCCTACAGCTCTGAGAAGAATAGAGGGCTGGAAACAGATGGAAGAAGTCAGATAGGGCGAGAGAGAGTTAACAGGCCAGGAAACAAAGGGAAGGCACTCCCCTCCCAGCAAGGGAGGAGCCTGCCACCAGGAACTGTCCCCAGTCAGCGCAGGTCCCAGCATGCTTTGTCTGCCCAGCTTTTCTCCACCACCAATGTGCATCCTGGCCTGACAATTCTTAACCATGTCCACCAACCCTGCCCTGCCTCATGGCCAATACTTCCAACAAAGCACCTCTCTGATGGCCCAAAGGTCTCAGCAATTGCTCTGCAAATCAGGTTTTGCTCTTCTGAATGAGCAATTTTAGAGACAAATGGACTAGCCAAGGCCCAATCTCACTTCCCATGTCAACATGCGTAAGACATCCCCCCAGCACATCTCTCCCCACAAGGCAGGGCATGGAAGTAAGGCATGTGCTTTAAGCCCAAGCCGAGAATCAACAGGAGTCCATCCTTTGTGTTCGCCCATGTAGAATTCCGCAGTTTCTTCCGTCAGGAAAACCCCAGAACAAATCCCAAAGAGTGCAGCAAACAGTACCCACCGGTCACAGAGGTGAAGGTACCAACATCCTGAAAGAAAGAAGCTGGGGATTAACTGCACAGCCTATGCTCATCTCCAGGGACAAGGCTTGTCTGACCCTGCTCCATCTGTGCACTAATACTGAGACAACTGTGAGGTGAAATCTGGTGTGGGAGAGAAGTCCTCATGAATGAGTCCCTCTGTCTCAGAACAGACCGTGAGAGGACAGCAGCAGCACAAGCATCCTCCAGACACACCAACAGAGACTCCATGCCCGATCCCTCCAGGCTGGGGAGTCACCCAGGCTCCAACAAGTCTCGCTATCACTGCTTCAAAACACACTGGCTTGCACCTCAATGAACATCACAAGGGCTTTGATACTGCATTCAAGTAACTCGGTTGCACTTGTCAGCTGGAGGCATCCCACTGTGCTCACCACGCTAAGAAAGCACTGGGGCTTCCTCTGCCTCTCATGTTGTTTGGTTACAGGCAAGGCATGCACAACCCCTTCACTTCATTTCCTTGCCCCCTCTGCACAGGCGGAAGATCTGTTACATGATAGAGAGGAATACAGTTTCAGGCCTTTCCATTTAATACCTCCCTTCTTTCTTCATGTGTACCCCAGAGGTTTTAGCAAGATCCACTGTCCTAGTACAGGACAGTACAGGGCCTGGGAGACTCCCAGACTCCTAAAGGGTCTGGAAGGCTTCAAGCATTAGCATGGGTGGAAAATGCTGTGTCTGGGCTATCACTCCTCAATCCCTAGCACCCGGGGATTAAAAGCACTGTCACCCAAGTCACTAACTGGCTGGAGGGCCAGAGAGGAATGGCATACAGGAGTAGGCTGCAGCAAAGGCAGCACACAGTGGAATTGGAATCTCAGATCCATTATTTATCATCTTTGTTCACACTCTGGATAAAGGTGGCAACAAAGCCTATTACTGATGATTCCCACAGGATACTAAATCAAGAGAGGCTGCCAACACCAATCAAGAGAGGAAAATAAAACAAGAGGGAACTGGAGATAAAAGCCAGAGGTAGAAAACAGGTGGTGATTTACAAACACAGGGAAAAGTAACATGAACTAGAGGTATTCAGTGAAAGGAACTTGGGGAGGGATGGGAAAATGTTGCAGATCCTGGAAGAGATGTCCTACAATACAGCTGACAGTGCACTAAGGCCAGTTCTGCAACCTGATACAGTGTTGGTGATGGGGGAAGCCAAGGATACCCAAAGCAGTCTATACAGAAGCATCACATTACAGATCACGCAAGGGTAGCCCTTCAATGCCAGGCACTGGGAATGCCACACCTCGAATGCTGTGTAGGCTCCAAGCTGCACACCAGATAGACAAACAGGGAAAAATTGAAGGACGAGCAAGAGTGAGGAGCAATGCACATACTGGGAAGCAAAATACAACTTAACTGAGGAATTAATAGTCAAGAAGCACACAACGACCACCTGTAAGAACCCAGAGTGCAACACCAAGAAGAGAGAGGGTCATCATTCTGCTGGCCTGCAGGACTACAGCTAAACAGGTAATGGTGAGAACTAGATGACAGATAGTTCTCATGAAGTGATTGATCAGGCAACAGGGTAGTCTCTTCAGTCTGGCCCCACATGGTCTGAGCCAATAAAAACACCAGTAGGCAAAGCATCAGGGCACATATCTACACATCAGCATGCTGGCTTGGGAGAACTTCTCCCCAGGTGACCTGCCATTTTAACAGGAAACCCAGCGCCTCATGGACTCTGCCCATTGAGCTCCCAGCTCAGGTCATTCCAGACATTAACTAAATCCCATTAAAGACACAACTGATCTGGGCCTCAGGACTTTAACCAGGCCAGCCTCTCTGACCCGTTTTGTACCTCCTGGTCTCAAACCATTTTCTCACTGGTTTTGGACCACCTCTCCCACTACCAGTCTTCCCCAAACTTTACTCCTTCTACCCTGAAAGAACAGCCATCTCCTCCCTTCCCACCACCCACTCCTTACAGAGTTTATATACACACACATCGAAGCTCAAGAAAAGGAAGAGCTGGAATTGGTTGTACGACAAATATGCCCTGAATAGTTCAAATCTAAATCAGTCTGACCAAACACCACAGTGTATCCAACACTTGCAAGGCAAAGCTGAACTCATCCCACTTTCTTTGCCATCCAGAACCACCAGCAACTAGCAGGTATTCCTGGAAGCTCTTATTCTCTCCACCACTTCCAACCTTACACTGTGCCCACAGATACCAACAGGCAAGAAAAACAATCCCAAAACAATGATGTAATTGAGAAAAACAACCTAGCAGGTGGACGGGCAGACTCACACTCACCTAGGTAAATGTCCCCAAAGGAGCCACTGCCAATCTTTCTGCCCAGCCGGTATTTGTTCCCCACTCGAAGCTCCATGGTTCAGTCGTGCTGAGAAAAGAAGCACAGAAATTGCGGCGTCAGAGCAGAAACAGGAAGTGAATCATGTAAGACTAGAGAAGAGACCTCCCCACTTCACCCAGAGGCTGGGTACAGTTTTTAATCTTGAAATGCTTCACCTTCTACACGGCCTCTATCACCTCTCCTGACCTCCTGTATGTCCAGGGACAGAATGAGCTAGAAATGCTATAGGAACGTGCTCCTTTCAAGCGTGTTTTTCATGTTCTCATTATGGGAATAAAGGAGGGTTGAATCTCTTCCCCACCATTTTGGTCAGAGACTTGGGGAAGGGGAAAGGGAGGACCCAGGTAATCCCTAAGGTTTCACCAGGTGAAACTATTGTGAAGAGAGATGTTCCTTGTAATCTACAGTACCTGGCACCAAGAGAGTGGTAACCTCCTGAGACACCAAGAGGGACAGGCATAACAAAGCCTATGAGAAAGAGTGCTCTCTGGCCCAGCCCTAGACCAACATCTTGGTGGTGGTGAAGCACAGGACCCAAGGGCTGCGAGACAGACTGCCAGGAGCAAGCGACTCCATTGCTCCTAGGTGGGGGCCAGCACACGGGACAGGGAGGAGACATCTCGCTGAACTGAACTCTGCAAGGCATGCACTGACTAAGAATGCCACTTGCTTATCTCCAAACGCTTCTGCTGATGGGATCACTGCCTCCTTTGGTCTACCTGAGCTGTTCAGTCTCTGTTGCCTCCCTAGGTGTGCCGGCAGTTTGTTTTTAGCAGCTCAGGCCTTTCCTCATCCCTTCACCCAAGGTGATTAGCTAACCCTTTGACCTGCTATACCCCATCACCATGCCCAGGCTTAGCTTACTCACCTTCCACATGAAACCAACTAGGAGGAAGGACCACAGCCACAGAGTTCTCCCTGCCAACCTCAGCTTCTGCTGCAACACTTAAGCCAAACAGTTCCAGCAGCTTCCCCCATAACAGCCCCCATTCCCTCATGCCTCCCATGGCCACCAACTTGTGCTAGGAACCACAGCTCTTCCCAAGACAGCAAACACATCTCCTCTTAGAGGGATTTGCTACACTCCTAATTTATGCAATGCCACATTATTAGCGTACAAAATGCAGACACAGAGCCTGTTGGGGACAGGAAAGGTGAGGAATGATTCATGTTTTCACAAGTAGGTGAGAAGAACTTTCCCTTGCTGGAGCTGATTGGAAGGAAGGAAGGAAGAAAGGAGGGAGGAATGGCCTTGTGAGACACAAGCACACAAAAAATAATCCCAGCTATAGGATTCTGGGCACACTATAAACCCAGAGCTACTTCTCCTGCCCCAGGAGATGGGATTACAGAAAGAGGAATGGACGGGCTGCAGAGACATACAGGGAAATAATCCTATCAAGGCATTCAGGGGACATTGTGAACCCTGAAAGCAGAGCTCCGGTCACCAGAAACCACACACAAAACACTTAAGAGGTGGAGTCCCTTCACCTAGTATTTACTTGTGCATGTGGGTTTCTGTGCTCCTGAAGTCTAGAAAACCCTGTGGCTATTTCTGATTTTCTTACTACAAGGAATGTAGGTAGAGCCTTGGGAACCGAACCAGGAGGCAGGCGTACCTGAGTGAGGGTGCAGCAAACAGACACGATTATCATCCGCTGCCTGCTGTTCTGTATAACCACATTAACATACATCTGACTTGCTTACACTCCTACTCCAATAAACGATCAAAGGTCTGTGTCCCCAGGAACCCGTCACACCACTGTCAGGAAGACAGCTCTCCGGCCTCCTTCCGCCATGGCCTGCGAACCCTGAGCACTTCCACTCCAGTTCACCTCCAGGACAGGCAAGTCTCTACAAGCCACAGAGACCCAAGAGACCACGCAGTAAGCCCTGGCGAGGTCTTCCCTGCACTAAGGCACAGCAGTTAACTGCTCTGCCACACCACAGTCCCAAGCCTAAATTGGGTCCCAACCTTCTGGAACAGGCAGGACCTAGGTTAAGAAGAGTTACTCGCACAAGGAAGCAGCAGCCCTTCTTGCCGATTAAGCAACAGGCTCCAAAAAGGAACCTAAAAAATGCTCCGGGGTGAAGTGGTAGAAGTGGGAAGCAGGATGATAATGGAGTGAAAAATCATGGTCTCGCACAGCTGTCATTTTGCCTTATCTCCCCCCCAACACACACACACAAGTGTGCTTAGAAAACCAGGCTGGAGTAGGACAGACAGAGAGCAACAGCCTGGATTTATGGCAAGGGGGCAGGGCACACATCCTACCCCCACACACACAACTGCTCCAGGAGTTCAAACATCGATCACATTTGCTTTCACTTCGCACAGATACACCCACCAGCTACAGCTTCCGCCCTCAGCATCTGATCTTCAGGTCTACTATTACAAGAAGACAGGAAAATTTACATCAAAAATTTAAATTATTATACATAAATCTTATGGTACTCTTCCTATATTATTTATACTTGTAAGATAAATAGTCATCCCTCCCTCAAGCCCCCACCCCCCCCAGCAGGTTTAACCCCCCCTGACCTGCCACCCTTCCTTCACTCTCCAGCCAAAGCAGCAATCCCAGGGGCTTCAGAGCAATCATTTAGTCAAACCATTCAGTTTTCCATACGGGATTAACACAAATACAACCTCAAAGCGAGTGTGTGCTCTGCATGAGCGTCTGCATACGTGAATACCCAACATTACACAGACACCTACAATATACTACAGAGCCTCAAAAGAAACACAAAAAACCCAACCCTACTATCCAGCCGCCAGCACTGCTTCCCCACACACACCATTTTGCACCAATCCCCTTTTATATAATATAAAATACCCAAGTACAGGCACAAAGGCCATTATATAAACACACGATAAGAGTTGATCTCACACCGCTGTGCCGGCACCGATGGCGACCAAAGACACAGGGACCATCAGAGGAGGTGGGGGTACAGGGGGGGACACACATGACAGGAGGGCCACCTCAGTGCCATCTGAGGGGGTCGGGAGTGAGAAGATGCCCTGGTTAGCAGAAGCCACACAAAACCAAACCCACAGATCCATAATGGAGGCTGCCGAGCCCAGCACCTCTCCAGCATTCAGTGGAAGTGTGGGGAGTGGGGGATGCTTTGCTCATAGACCATAAAGACTTTACATGGCTTTTTTGTGTGTGTGTGTGTGCGTGTGTGAAGGGAATAAAGGAAGAGGCTGGCAAAGCAATCATTTTAAGTGGCTGAAGAAAAAAAAACGGGAAGGAAAAGAAGAAAAAATACGTTTTGATTGCAACGCAGAACACCGAAGCCCTCCAGACCCTTTCCCACTTACAAAAAGGAGAGCAGTAAATTAGATGGGGAAGGAGGTGGGGGTACAAACCCCACGTACAGGGTATTAGGACTGCTACATCCGAGGGAGAAAGAGCCACAACAGGAAAACAGGAGAAGGGGACAAAAAAAAAATGACAATAATAAATACATCCCCTACACCCCCACCCCCTACAGGCAAAACACTACGCGAAGGCAGCTTTACCCGGGCTGTTATTTTTCCGGGTGGGTAACAAAAAGCAGCAACCCCCGCGAACGGCGCTGAACTTCTCACCATAACCCCCCCCTCCGCAAACGGCCACCGACCCCCCAGCACACCCCGCACAAAGACAGAGCCGAGCCCCCTCTGAACTCACCACCCCACCCTCCGAAACAGGCATCGAGGGGCACTGGGGAGGGAGACAAGGAACATCAGTGAGCGGGAGGATGGGGGGTTAAACCACCCATGGGGCGGCCCCCCACGGGGACCCCCGCTGCCCCCCGCGGAGAACGGCACCGAACACTCACCCTGCTCACTCCGGCCCCGCCGGCAGGGCCCCAGCAGGGGGGGGAACAGGAAGAAAGGGGAGAAGGGGGGAACCCCCTCCCCAAATTCGCCGCTACCGCAGGGGATACCCCCTCCCCACGTCCCCACAAAGGGGCTTTTGTCCCCCACTACACACCCCCCCCCCCAGCCCAGCGCATCGCGCCCTGCCCTCCGCTCCCCGCCCCCTCCCCCTCCCTCCGCGCACACAAAGAGCCGGAGGGGCCGCCGTTACCCCGGGGTTTGCGCCCCAAAATGGAGGCGGGTGCCCCCCATACCCACCCTGACGGGAAGGGGGCCGTGTGGGGCTGCTGCTCCGCCGGCTGTCAGGGGGCCAGGCGGCCGAGGCAGAGAGGATGACGGAGGATTGGGGAGGGCTGGTGGCGGCCGTGCCCGGCGCGTCCCTCCTTCGCTCAGCTCGGCTGGGCTGGCTCAGCGCGGCGCGGCGCTGCCTGCCGCCTCCCGCCCGCTCGCCGTCCCTCCAGCCGGCGTGTGCTCGGCACAGCCCGGCGCTCACCCAGTTTCCATTGAGCCCCAGAGCCAAACCCACTGATGTCACCCAGCGAAGCCCCGGCCCTCCTCCTCTTCCTCCACCTCCGCCCGCCGTTAAAGGCGCAACAGCCACCGCCGTTCCCGTTACCCTCCTGCCCGGCGCCTTTCCTCAGCTCCGGCGAGGGGGAGGCTTACGTTATACACGAGGTGGGCTTGGGGGGGTGCTTCTCCTCAGCGGCCTCCCGGCTCCCCGTTGAAGGCTTCTCCTCATCAGGGCAAGAGGGGAAGAGTGGGGCAACAACCCCCCCGTAGCACTCTACTGGGGTGGGGGGCTGTGGTGCAGCCCCAGCACGGTGCCATTGCCATCACAGCAGGGTCATGGGCCGCAGATGCTCCACGGGGATCCTCACACGAGGGCAATGGGTCCCATCGTGATAGTGGCAGATGCCAAGCAGGATGGCTCATGAGGCATCATAGCTGCCTCAACCCCTCAGAGGCCGGTTGAGCTTCTCGAAGGGCTCTCCACCCTGCATCCTTTGGGAGCATGGGGACCCCTTCGGTGAAGCGCCTGTAAATCGACATGAGCATCATCATGCACACTGCGGACAGACAGAGAACCTTGGGGCACCCACCAGCAGAGCCAGGGGTACCCTGAACAACCTGGGATATTTGAGGGCCAGAAGGCTCCGATACAAGCCCAGGTGCAGCTCAGAAAGCTCCAGCTGGGTCAGAGGAGGTAGTCAGGGGGTATCGGACCCTCACAGCGGTGTGGGAGCAAAGCCCAGGCTTGGGGAGGCATTTTGGAGCTCTTGGGAGATTGGAGATAGGGCTGGATGGGCAAAGGAGGAGTGAGATGCTACTGTGAGCTCTGGGAGTGGGACCATGTGGGGAGGCTGGAGGCCAGCCTAGGATGAGAGGGAAGGGAACAGCAGGAGGTCCTGCAGAGCAAAAGCAAGGTGCCGACAAGTTTCATTGGTATCTGGGTGCTTTGACACAGTCATCCCAAAGCCCAGAACTGCAGTTCATGCAGTTGGGCTAAGGGCAGAGGGGATAAGCGTGATGGAGGCGAGCTCAAGAGCCCCCTTACCAGTCAGTCCCAGAGTGCATCTAGCCCAGGACTCCTATGTCAGCTTCCAAATACACAACATAAGCACAATCTATTGGCAACCAAGAACCTCAAGCTGCAGCCCTGCCAGAGCTGTGCAGTACAGAAAGCCATCATTGCTTCAAGTTGCACCAAGATGGTGGGCCACAGTGCTGCCAGTCAGCGCCCACACTGAGACCTGGGAATAGGTCCTGTTTTATGCAAGCCTTGGGGAACCAGCACTGTTTCCCTTTCTCACTACTGGGCCAGTTTTATCGCAGGACTTTGTCTCCACTTTGAGAAGTTAAATTTTAATTGAGTTTTTTGTGGTAATGACATTTCCTCACACATGCTCCATTGAACCTCTGTCATTGCGCAGCTTATGTAAAGGTGAACAGATGGGAAGGCAGGTAATGCAGTATGCAGGCGCTGCGGAATCTAGCCGAGGGCTTGCCCCCCTGCCCTGGGTGTGGGGTGCACATCAACCGAGAGGGAATTTGCTCGAGCTCAACACAGCTCTCTACTTGGCTGCGAGCGGCAGGCCGGTACAGGCACTGAGCAGGGCTGATCTGACAGAGAGGGCTCCTGGAAGGGTGGATCTGAATCACATCCCAGGAGAGGCAGCTCTTGGCCTGGCTGGTGGGAGCAGATTTAGGGGTGATGCTGCATGGCAGGAGGGTGCGGGGTCTGTGGGGATGATGGCCACGTCAGCTCTCCCCATGATGCTGGCTGAGGCAGCAGGAGGGAACTGAAGAAACCCTGAATGTAGACACAGTCCTTGGGGATGAGATCGGAATGTGTGTACGGACACTTTAGCTACCTTTATTTTAATCATTCAGGACTTAAAATAAGAACTCTTTAATTAGAAACATTCCCTTAATTGAATTGTAATCAAGCTTTTAGTGCTGGTAGCCTGGCTAACCATGTGATCCATTAACACCCACCTTCTTCTCTCCAAGCACTGCCTAGTTACACCTCTTCTAACAGAGTGATTTATATTAGGGAGCCTGAGCCAGGGACTGCTGGTTTTGGTGTGTAGCAGCCAGTACTACAGAGACCCCATCTCCATAAGGACTATCTGTGCTCCAGTGGTGAACAAGTAAGACCTGCAGCAGTGTCTAAAACGGCTGAGTGCTACGTTACACAAGCAGCAGGACCCCAGCTAGAGAGGATTTGGGGTTAGGTTGGAAAGGGAAGATATTTGGAGGACAGGCAAAATCCGTGTTCACAGTCTGGGTCATCTCTCTTCCTCTCCGGTTACCAAAGTGGTGTGCAACAGTTGCCACAAGCTTCTGTTCCTTTCTGTGTACCTTCAAAAATGAACATCCTTTCAGGTCTAGCCCTGTCTTAGGCACCCGATTACAATAACAAAGGCCCACTAAAACTTTATTTAAACATCTAGAAGAATATCTAACCTCCCAGACCCAGCACTGAGCCACAGCTGCACTCCAAACCCTGTGCCAGATTGAAACCCCAGGAAGCCTCACCTCATCCCTTTGCCCTCTTTTGCCTAGAAAGGATCTCTGTATGTAAAGCACAAAAAGGAGTCAAGGTTCCAGCCAAGCCCTTTAGCTCAACAACTTGGAGACCTTGCTGCTGTTTGCCTTTGATGGAGTTCAGATGTGACCAAGGCATCTCTAGATTCTTCATTGAGTGCTGCTGCTGAAGCCAGGCAAGCAGGAGATGGGTTACATGGAGCGGCTTTGCCTGCAGGCCCTTTGGATATTGTTTATGTGGGAAGGTCCTTGGGCAGTGCTCACACTGCAGCACTGTAGAGGGAACCTGCGGCCATGTGTCTTAAGCTGAGTCTTGTGTGCTGGTGTATCCAAGGGGGGTGTATCTCAGTGGACACTCAAACAGCCTCACCACTGCACATCGTGTCATTCCTTGGGTAGGAAAGGAAAAGAAGGGCTAGAGTTGCCCTGTTTATTCAGTGTCACTGCTGGGTGGGTGGCCTTTCAGAGTCATCATATACGGTATTCATAGCACCTAGTAAAACTTGTGGGAAAGCTGAGCTCCACTGACCTAGCAGACCTCAGAGAGCTGCCAGGTTGTGTTTGGCAGCTCTGCCTGATCTGCAGGGAGCAGAATCTCGTTTCACTCACTGTCTGGAGAGTGTTATGCTGCCTTGAAGACCAAAGTCACATCTTCACAGAGAGACTTGCCTGTGCTAGGAAAGGGTGAGGAATCAGGGGAAGAGCAGTTGAAACTTCAGCTCTGTGCTGAAGTTTCACTTCTGCAAGGCCAGTGAAAGCAAGAAAAGATGAGAAGCGAGAACAAACGCATTTCTACCTGCAATTCAAGAGCAAAGTTTCACAAGGAGGCAGGTGTCTCTGCCTTGACACATCAAGCAGAGCAGAACAAAGTTGTTCAAAACATTAACTCAGAGTTTATTCAGAACGTGCAGCCCTCACTCAGAAAGCTGTGATTAATATGCACAGGGTCTTTTTTACGGGACACACAATCTGGTTCCTTAGTTCTTCCCAAGTAATAATAGATTTGCCTTTTCAATACTCAGACCAAGCAAGAGAGTGATGTTTTAGAGAAGACCCAGCATTCCTGGAGGGATGGTCAAATGCAGCCTGCGATATGGGGATGCTGATCTGAGTACTTTGCAGCAGCGCTCTGCATTTTAAAGCTTTTTCTACAGTCAAGTGCAAGTCCCCATTCCCATGCATCAGGGAACAGTAAATACTCCTGCAAATGAGACTTCAGGAGCCCAGGATAGCAAAAGGCTAAAAACAAAGCAAAATGCCAAAATAAATAAAGCACAGCTAATAGCTACCTCTGAAAAGGTTGCTGTGAGTGACTCCCTCAGCATCAGGTAGGAAATCTGCGGCAGGGGCAGGGAGCCAGACCAACACACAACTGTCTGAGCAATGAGTCGCTCCTTTTCCTTCACACATTTTGGGAAAAGAAAAAAAAAATAAAGATATAAAAAGAGATGATGCTGAGTCCCTGCAAATTGTCTCCTTCATGACACAGCCCAGACTCACCCAGGGCACCATCCAACCTCTGTGCTACAGGTGTCCTGTGAAAAATAAAGCTGTGGCCACATAATTAAAGACTCGGCAGTAATTCATATGCATGAGGACATTGAAGGGCAGCTGTACAGGCAGCCTTGGTGCTGCCATTTCTCAGTGATGAGGAATGTGTATTCTGCTATAACAGATAGCAGCAATGGCCTGTTGTCCTCAGTGAGGAGCAGAGCTGTCGAGAGGTGAGATGTGTTGTCAGGTGGCTTTAGGGGTAACATGGGAGCAGTAAGGCTTGGGAGGAAGACTTGGGAAGATTGGACACTGGAGAAGCCTGGGATCCCAGAAACATGGGCTGATAAGGGTGCCCTCCCTGCTTTCCTTGTCATCTCCAAACTTTCCCACTTTTGGCTTCTCTTCTTCAGACTTGTCATGGAGCTCTGGGCTCTGGGTTCAGCCACTGTCCCCTCACAGGTCCACCTCACTTGCCCTTCTCTGCCTCTTCCTCACTGCATGCCCAAGCCCAGTCCCTGCCCAGATAGTACCAGTCTGGTTAAGGTGCATGTCCTTGGCCAGTCAATCCTGGCCTTCCCACCACATGCTGTCACCTGCCACACAAGCTGCTCCCTGTCATTAGTCCAAGCCTTCCTGAGCAGTCGGTCAGTAGCAGCTCCCCTCCATCCCCAGTTCCCATCTGTCACCAGAATTCCCCATTCCCCAAGCAAATGGTTTCAGTGCTGCCTGCCTTCCTCTCACTACCCCAGCCGACCTCACTGCTGATCACCTCTCTTCTGCTTTTCCCATTCCCCATTTCTCATCACCTCTCCCCTGTTCTTCCCAGTCCCCGTCTCACTGCCCTGGCCAGCTCTGCTTTCTGCTCCCAGTTCCACTGCTGCCACAGGGACACAGTAGCTCCCACACAACAGCCCCTTGCCCAACCAGCCCTACCATCTCCTAATATCATCTGCGCACAGTCTCCTTTGCTTTTCCACAGATTTTTGGTCCTTTCCTTTTGAGTTTTGTCCCTTTCCTATTCAAATCAGGGTCTTTCCTCCACCAGGGTTTCCAGAAGCTATAAGGGAAGTGCCCAGGAGCACAGGGCTGGGGGAAGCATGAGGGATTCAGCCCAGTGCATGACGCAGAGCAGCAGGTTGCGCCCTAGCAGGGAAAGCCCTCCTAGTTTCCTTCAGCCTTGCTCCTCTGTGGGAAAGCCCATATGTGTCATGCCAGCTAAGGGAGGGTTGGGCAGGTTAGCAGAGGCTGAACTCTTTGTAGCTGTGAAGCTGTGACACGTCTTCCTCCCGCATTTAACAGAACCATGTAATTTGTCCATGCCAGTGGGGGAGAACAGTGGTGTTTCATGGAGCTGGCGAAAACTGACATCCTGCCCAAGGCCAAGCCCTTGCTTGAAAGCCCAGAAGACCCATAGCTTTCCTCCCCTGGGCCATATATATACACTTCTTCCAGCCCAGGAAACCTAGTGGTAGGTTAACATTTTCCAAAAGAACTAAATCAATGTGCCCAATTCAAGCTGATGCAATCACTTTCTATGGAAAACTTCTGCTTTGGTGGTGAAACTTTGACAAAGTTATAAGCAAGTGAAAACAGGGTCTTAAAAAGGGAAGTGTCGGCAAGCTTAATAATAGGAGCTGCTCCTGGCCACACCTGTAATTAAGGGCCTTTATTGCTTTTTTCCATATACCTCACCTTTTTTATCCTCCTGGTATTCCCAGCTTCTGTCAGTGTGCAACTGACTCCTTATTACACCCACACTGGTTTGCTTTGGTGAAAAAAAAAATAAGACCTAATAGGAAAAAAACAAACAAACAGGAATATTCAGGTGCACCCTCAGAGCTGTGTCAGGCCAGGGCAGACGTAGCAGAGAACCACAGGACAGGGCCAAGGTTCCTTGGGAGGAGCTGGACTCAGGCCTGAATCAGCAGGATCTTGCTCAAAGACATGTAGCCTCATCCTGCTCGCCTGCGTGCTGGGTGCTCCCTGGGCATCAAGGCATCTGAGTACTAGGGGGTGGTGGAGAGCCTAGCTCAGCTGCCTGGGCAAGATGCAGGGATGCAGTGGAGGTACCACCTCTGCCTTGCCAAGTCTTTTGAATTCCTCATCACCTTGAGAGCAGCACATCTCCCTCTAAGAAACTCCAACCCTCGTATTTTTGGGATAGAAGGAGGTGAACTGCCTCTTCCCTCTGTTTGGGCTTTTGCCCCGTAGCCACATCCTGTGGGCAGAGCCGTGAGCTGGGGCAACCCTGTCCCATCCTCCTGGAAGAGTGGGATCAGGCTGCTCTACTCCCCTCTCCCTTTGCATGGCACTGGGGATGGCTATTGACAGCTGTTTCAACTTCTCAAAGCCCCTAGTGAAAGGATGTGCAGCCCACAGAGAAGAGAAACAACCCTGCAGCACAGAGGTACAGGCCTCTCTCTTTCTCAGGAGCAGCAGGAGCAAAGAACAGAAAACTAGGAAGCCACATTCACTATGTAGGAAGATTTGCAGGTGAGGCCAAACAAAATATAGGACTGGTTAGGTGGAAGGCAATTCAGCTGTGAGATGACTTGTGTTTGGGAGGCTGGTTGGAGGAGAGGCTGGGTACAGTAGTTCAGGTGAGAGGAGGTCACACGTGACTTGAGAAAGGTGAATAATTCATTCTTCTTCGGAAAGAAAAGGCTAAAAGTTTAATCCTGGGCACTACAGGCTGGTCAGATTCATTTGGGCTCTGGAGCAGGTCCTCTTGGAACACTTTTCTTGGCACATGAAGGAGAAGAAGGTGACTGGTAACTGTCAGTGTGGATTTACCAAGGGTAAATCATGCCTGAACAACCTGATCACCTTCTTCAATGAAATGACTACAGCTGTGGCAAAGGGGAGAGTAGTGGAAGTTGTTTATCTCAAATTCAGCCAGGCTTTTGATAATGTCTCCCACAGTGTTCTGATACCCAGCTAAAAAGTTGTTGTGGTCTCAATAGGTGGGCAAGCAGATGGGTGAAAAACTGGTTGGCTGGTCAGGTTTGGGGAGTAGTTGTTAATGGGTTGTAATCTACATAGAGGCTGGTACCAAGTGGGTGCCTCAGGGGGCTGTCCTGGGACCTTTCCTGTTATTGATGAACTGGAGGAAGTAATGGGGTGCACTTCCACCAAGCTTGCAGATGACACATAGTTGGAGGGGGAATAAGTCAACATGCCTGAGGGCAGGGCTATCATCAGAGAGATGGGCCTGCAGGAACATTGTGAGTTCAGCAAAGGCAAATGCACAGCCCTGCACCTGGGAAGGAAGAGGTCCCTACCCTGATATGGGACGGGGACCTGTCTGATGGAGAACAGCTCTGTGGGAAAGGACCTGGAAGCAGAAGACAGAGCCAAGCTCTTCATACTGGTGCACTGTGGGAGGATGAGAGGCAGCAAGCACATGTTGAAACAGAAGAGGTCTAGCTTGAATACCATGGAGATCTTTCCAGAGAGGGTCAAGCATGGGAAAAGGTTGCCCAGAGAGGCTGTGTAGCTTCTATCCTTAGAGGCTTACGAGGCCAAAGCAAGGTTTGAGAGACCTCATTTAACCTCTTTGCTGACCCTTCTTTGAGCAGGAGGCTGAATCAAAGCAGTCCTGAAGTCTCTTTCAACATGATTCATCCTATGATCCCATGATGCTTAGTGCCACATCTGTGTATGATGCGTGTTTGTCATGTGCCATGTACATATGTGTCCATGGGGAGGGTGTGTTCCATGTGAAGGCGGTAGCTGAAGGGGGTATCTCGCACACACAAGGGCCACAGCATGGCAGAGGAGCAGCTGGGGCAGTGTGAAGAGTGTGCTAGTTTTGCATGTATCCGTGAGCTCTCTAACCGCCACGTACATGCGAAGCGCGCTCCCAAGGAGCCAGTGACAGGACCGTGTGCTGCGTGTGTGTGCTTGTGCCAGGGGAGAACATGTGACCATATGCAGCGTGCAGATACTGTGTGCGTGGCAGAGGGGAGAACAGTGTTTGTGTGGGCTTGTTCTTCACAGCGGTGCAAACTGAGGGAAGCTGAGAAGCCTCCGAGCATCTCCCATGCGACTTGAGGGGTGGCGGGACGAGATGCAGAGCAGGCGGTTATGAAACCAGCTTGCCCAGTCAGGATAATTCACGTACTGCTGTGGGAGGGACAGGAGAGATAAACAACATGGGAGGGCAGGGAGAATGGCTTAAAATGCAGCTTCCCGGCATGCTCTGGTGGATTAGTTCAGCATCTCAGCCCGGCTCCTCTTTAATTCTTATGCAAGGGGTTTCTCTGGAAGGGACAGTCTGTCCTCGCCAGCTGAACACCAGGCACAGGGCACTGAATAACAAAAGGCCATCTCACCACTTGTCCCACGCAGCAAAGGGCGAGAGGCAGCTGGGCACTCACTCCCTGCGACGACTGAGGTTGTGGGGTTTTGTTTCTGCTTTGCAACATGCTGTCGCTCATGGAGGACTGCAAGACATGCTCGTCTGAGCCTGCTGTGGCTCCTGTCACTTCTCTGTGTGATTTGAAAGTGCTGATTTGTATCTGTAAGGACCCATGTAGGCTATTTTAGGGGAAGCATTGTGGCCCAAAGGTTCTCAGTTCCTACAGATGGGTGTCTGGAAGACAGGGGTATTCTGAGTTGGTAATATGTACTGTACTTAGTCTGTCAGAGCTGCTGTTTGGAGTCATAGGCAGTGGTACGAAGGTGCTGTTTATGCACCCAGGGAAGCACAACGTTCTGGCCATGGCTGGACTGCAGCTGCAGATGGGCATAGAGCTATTCTAGGAACCACTTCTGGTTCTTTTATCGCTTGCAATGTCCTCAGTTGTGCAGAGGTGACAGCTCAAACCCACAGTGGCATGTTAAATTCCTCCTTCTGCCACTGACTGTTCTGTGATCCTGGGCAAGTCACTTTGCCTTGTTGTCAGCCACTTCTGTCCCCCTTTGCTTTCTTCCTGTCTGAGAACTGCCCCTTCTCTTGTGACTGCAGTAACAAACACAATGAGGCCATTGAAGACCTGAGGGCTCTGGAGGCTTCTCCACAGGACAAATCATCAAATAATTACAAGGAACCAGAAAATCCCATGTTATACCCAAATTGCTCTCGCATTTGAACAGCTGACAATGCATTTTGAGCTCATGAGACCATCTGACCACTGCAGGAGGACTGCGTCTCAAGCAGAGCAGCAGGGAGCATGCAGCTTTATTCAGCCAGTACAACCCCACCTTGTACCTCCTCTGCAGCAGCCACCACCAGCTATTCTGGCCTTGACTTGCCTTCCCCATTGACTTCAGACCCCTCTGTCCCCCTCACACCTCTGTCCCGCAGGCACCTACCAGCTTGCTGAGCACTGCTGGCTCCTTGAGCACTGCAGGGCTCCCAGTTACTTAACCCTGGCACCCCGGGTGCAGCCAGTCACCCCATGTGTGCAGCTCCTACTCCAGAGCTGGTTTTCATCTCAGCTCTTCCTTGCTTCCCCACAGCAGCACTGGATGGGTCACATAAGTTTCTCTATTCAAGGCAGACCAGTTGCTAGTGAGCACAACCCTGCATCCTGGAGAGCAAAAGGCATGTGGTGTAACCCAGCTGCCTGGAGCTAAATGATGGCTCCTCTCTGCTTACATTTAATCAGCTCCTTCTGGGTCGTACCAAGTGTTCTGCTATAGGTCTGCGTCACCCATCATGTGCTCACACCCACTCTCCAACTGATTCATTATTTTACCCCTGAGAGAAGCACGTGCAGGCTGCAGGCCATGTTATATATATATCTTCAAAGTCTGCTATGAAGTTTCTGCATCACCTCGTCCTCCTCTGTTTGATACCCCAGGAGGGGTACGCAGGCCTCTGTCAGGTCCCTCATAGACACGCAGAGTCTGTTGCTGAGCAAGCATCTAATCACCTGTCAGAAGCAATTTCAAGCTCCTTTTTCTCTCAGTTGCATGGCTTCTGTAACAAGGCTTTGTATCATACAGGCCTTCAGCTGACTCTCAGTGACTGTAGCGCCGGGACATTCAAAAAACTCTATCAATGCATTATAGCCAGGGACCCAAATATTACCAGGTCCTAGTTTTCAAGACGTGCTATTTCAAATCTGGGGCCAGCACCAAAATAATCTTGCTAATTTCAGAGACAACCCCCCCAAACTTTTACAGCTCAAATATCCCATGTCTCACAGACTATTTCAGGATGGTGTTTGTGTCCATCCTGAATTTCTTTGCAAACATCAGGGCAGTGAAATCACATCATTCCACTTTTTCCACACTGACCTGACTTTGGTAGCGAGTCACTTTGGGTCTGTGTGCTCAGGCTGCCCAGAGAGCAGGGTAGTTGCCCTTACTAATTGCTTCCTTCTGGAGGGGACGTGGTCGAAGGTAAGCAATATACTGATGGCCCTCTGACTGCTGTGTTGCCGTTGCTTTCCCATGCAGCTGGCAGAAGCCCAGGAGCCAAGGCTCTGTGCAGTTTGCAAACCAGGCTGTCATTCCCTAATGTCCCAAGGAGGCATGGAAAGGCTGATTGCCAGAAAAGCTCCTGGGATGTTGCAAGCCCTCTACCTGAGAGCACTCCTCACATTTGCAAGGACAGATTCAAGTGAGGCATTTCTCCACTTCCATGCAGTTTCAATGCCCATCTCCTGCCAGGTGAGCATACTGGCCTGACTGTGGCAGGGGAGAGGCAGCAGCACCCCGCTACATCCATGAGTTGTTTGTGCCTCAGCAAGGGAAAAAGGGGAGCAAATCTCATACGCTGAGCACATGCAACTGGGAAGAGCTATGAGACAACTGAAAGAAAAGCAGGCAGCAATGTGGCATCCAGAAGGGCCTGACTCTGCACCAAGATCATCTCTGTCTAACCTGCCATAGCTGGCATGGCTTTGCAGGCTTCACCCCGAGAGGAAATTAGAGCACTAGTACGTGTCTGAACTGCTTTCAGAGTCAGTGGCCATGCTGTGAAAGCCATGGTTTGTCCCATTCAAGGTGGGCTGACCTTTATACTGCAGGTTATGGGTGCAGAGTTGGTGATGGGCACCAGTCCTCTCAGAGCCTGCCTTTCCTCCTGTTCAAAGGTTTCCACCCCACACTCGCAGCCCTGACCCACGGCACTGCCCGGAGAGCCAGCCCCAGCCCAGCCCTTGCCTATCACCGCGGCGTTGCACCGGCCCCGGAGCCCGGGAAGCCGGGACGTGAGGGGATGCCGGGGCTCGCAGAGATGCCCGGACCTTCAGGGATGCCAGCCTTGCTTTCATCTCTAGATGGTGCTCTGAGGCCGGGCAACGGCCGAGCTCCTCCTGTTTCAGCAATGCCTCTCAGGCTCCCTGCGCTGCGTTCTGCCGTCGGGAACGCACCGGGGCTGGGGAGGACAGACACCCCACC